>DWJZ01000770.1:0-28256 GCA_018249125.1 Asbolis capucinus
ATCACAGAAAAGTTTGACCTGGGTGAGAATCGAACCCACGACCTTCGGTGTAGCAGTCAGGTTCACTAACCACTAGAGCAACCGGCCTGTCTAGTAAGTTTGATAACAGAGCTAATTATACATCCCAACAATCAAATGTGTGTCATCGTTCTACCAGCGACCACCGGCCGGGCGACGCCGTCACTTCCTGCGGCACCGGCTGTTCCGCCGTACTTCCGGTGACAGCGGTGACGTATGAGGTCATTTATCAATACGTCATTACGAATGTGCTATTGGTAGCTGTAGTTGGCGAATTAACACTCACTAACCGGATTAGAAGCGCTCACAGTCCGATGGCTTGGGTCGGTCGTTGGGGATCGGGGAAGGTAAATAACGGCACGAGAGTTGGTGGACGAGGGATCGGGAGTGAAAAATATTTAAGAGTATTCCCTTGGAGCTTCGTAGCGTTGAGTTTCGGAGCTTTGTGCTTAGTACGGGATGTAGAACGAAATATAGACAGGTAGACAAAAAGATTACTTTTTATTGTACACCAAGCAAAATATAATGATAGAGAGAAATAATTAAAGTGTTAACGCTAAGCATATGCGGTCTTATGCAGACAACCTTGAACCTTGACCAGAACAAAATGAGAACAAAGAAAATTACATAAATTGTATATTACACATATATTATAATTGCTAATTGTCAATGTATGATTTTAATCTCGATTCATCGTGGACTGGATACATTATCCTATGTCACAGGTACTCACGATATATGTTTAGTTCAGCCGTGGCCATGATCCATGCAACTGGTACGAATAACATATATCGTGAGTACCCGTAACATAGTATAATGCCCATTGTTAATTCTCGTTGGCGTACAAATTTGATCTGAGCCTGTAGTCTCGTCAGTAGGGTTCCTGCTAAAAGAAGAATGAACCTGCAGATTCGATCCCCGAGTGACGCCGCAGTATCGATGACATACATTATGTTAACAGTAAAAGATTTAGTGAGAAAAAGAAATGCAATATATAAGATACTTATTTATAGCGTCACAGTAACTAATTTATATAAGTTTTAAACTGTTTTAAGGTCACGAAGTTGATATTTTCCTGGTTGAGTTAAAGAGATTAAAACTTAAAGCTACTTCCTTGTCGCTGGTCCTGTACGGCAGCGAGGCTTAGAATAAAATAATGTTATATAACTGTCTGAAACACTGATTTAAAGAATCGCCAAGTCGAGTCTTAATCGTAAACATAATGTTTTTTATTTGAATTATTCTGGTAATTGCTTCTTTCAATACGAGAGAAAAGTAACTTCATATATCATACAAGCTTTTTCACGTGACTACGTCCACGTGGTACATACCCATCTCTTCACCATCCAACTTCTGTTTTCCCTCTTAAACCACCACTTCACCTCCTTCTTGCCCCCCCTTTTCATTCCCCACTGTCAACATCACATCTAGTACAAGCATGACAGGCAGACAAAGTAACATTCAATTTATAATATAAGTAAAAATATATCTTAATTATCTCTGGTTCAATATACGGACGGCTGGACGGACAAACAAATGTTATGAATATTATTCGTTTGGCATGTTCGGATCGTAATCCTAAAAATTAGTATTAATTTAAATCTCGGTCCTAGTTATAAAATGTCACGTTATAAAACTTCCTTTTCCCGTCAATAATTCAAACGGCTCGATCAGTGATTCCCAAAGTGGTGGTGAACCCGCAAGAACCATGGGAGACTCGTTGAAGATCTACATAGACATGAAAAAATCGGGGTTCAAAAGTTGTAGTTTATTATTAGGTCACTGACTCTTAAAGAAAAGCATTTTAAAATTTTAAGATTAGAATTATCAATATTTTTTGTTTAGATTTTTTTTTACAAATTAACGAATCTTAGGAAACTGAGAGAAATGGCATCTTCTGTTCACTAAAACCAATAAAATTTAGAAAGTGGTCTAAACATCGACGAACGAACGAAACGACGAACGAAAAACGAAAGAAACATCTTGGAAACCTCTGGGCTAGACAATCAATTTAAATCATATCCGCACAACGGGGATCAGAGAATATCTTACTCTCCATGGTCTAGGGCCCGGCGGCCCGGCGGCAGGCGGCAGGCGGCAGGCGGCGCGGCCCGGTCCCGCTGGCCCGTTTACGCAGCCCCTGAGATACGACGCGCCTCGGGCGAAATTAATTAGAGGTATCACGCACAGTTCGCGTAAAACTCATAACATATTTTACTGACTGCAACCGCTGAGGAGAAGTCGCACTTGAAACTGTTAACGAATTAACTATATCTTCTTTCTTCTTTTATAATCATCTTCATCCTTCTGCTTTGGCCGATAACACTTGGTAGTAAATCCTACTCCTTTTGCTTCTTATGTCACTCGTACTGTTTCTGGTACTCTTACTTTCTTTGTTTTCACCGATATAGCAGATGCTGCAGAAGCCGATCACTTCATGGATGTATCGAGGGGGGCAGGGAGGCCCAGCAGCCGCCGCCTGAAATTTAGAACGTATCCATCTCAGTCACATCTATAGTTTATGTCATAAACCCAGAATAAATTCACATTGCCCCCTCCTCGGAGTCCTCTAAGTTCTTCCCAGGGTCAGGAGCTAGATACACCTATGCATCACTTCCATGTTTGTGACGTGGTTTTGCTTGTTAATGGGCGAATGTGATCATTTACCGTCATCTGACCATTCTGCCTTGCCAGCTTGAAATTAACGAAATTACAAATTATCCTTGCAATCGTATCCCACAAACTTATTCTTGAATGAGCCATCTTGTCGCGTATATCTTGCTCGCAGTTAGTGTGACAGCTCGGCGAGCAACAAACCGGCATATTGATGACAATCACCAGACGGATTTAGATTGTTGCTTACAGGTAGTTAATGGACGTCGGTGAGGACTGGACGCTGGATGTAAAGATTAGTAACAAAGTGTCTGTCGCCGCTGCGGGTGCTCGCTGCTGCAACAGTTCATGCAACTGTTTACTAATGGTGGAACCAATCGCTTTTTTATGAGAATAGTCGACAAGTGAAGTCTACTGCTAAGATGGTCTTCGTTGCCCCAACACCGAAAGCATCATTGACGTAAACGTCAAAATATTCAGACTAGGAAGACCTGGCACTGAAGCCAGCTCGAACACGTGGCTTGTGACATGGAAGGGATATAAAAAATGTGACCACACAGTAATATCCGCCGTTATTCCCGTTGTCTTATCGTGTAATATACCAGACATAATACTTAAAAATATGTGTAATACATTATGATGACATTTCAGTGATTTTCAGTGTAGCTCATGACTTTCGTTAAGAACGTTTCGAGATGCAATTTGAGATACTAAAATATTTTGCAGATGGAAATTTATCGTAGGTTCTATAAATTAAATTCAATTTTAAATATATTCTAAGCAAGTCGCTATACACTAACGTTTGTTGTCTTACGCCTGCGTTCTTAGAACTATAAAAATGTCGGAAGACAGAGCATTCGTAAATAACTGAATTGTGTGTTTCCCGTCACATCAGCTCCATAAAAACGGCAGAGAAACCGCAGTAAATAAATCTCCAAGTAACTAGCGACTCGGTCAGAATTAATTAGCCGTCACTGCGCCACTCGGTAATAAAGCCTCCAATCCGTATCGAGTCTCCAAAACTTGCGCGCCGTTCCACCTGCTGCGACCATCGCCAACAACATATTGCTGGAGGATATCGCTGCTCATGACGTAAAAAACAAGCAATTTCTGACTTTATTGTAAGGGAATATAAGCCAGTTGTATAGAGGCACAGCGAAACGACCAAGCACAGCGGACACCGTGATGTGTGTGCGACACGGTGTCTGTTCTATGGTGCGTTGTGTGCACAGACTTTTGACTTTGAGGAATTAATTGGCGTAACGGCAAGTTTTTTAATTACTTTGAAACTAAACACACTCGGCCCGCCACCGACTGGAGATCTCAGATCGGACGCCGCACTAATTAAATTATTAATAGACGAACATTTAAATTAATTATATTTAAAATAGCTCTATTAGCCGCACATACTAATCTTTTTATACGTTACCTGAGGATATTTGTCATTAACGAAGTTGCGTCCGTTCCGTCATTACATCAACAAATTAGTGCAGTGAATGATTATGTATAGTGACAGTACATATCGAACCATCTCTACCTTACAGTAATATTACAACAATACCCTCAGGTTAAAAACATTATCTCCATTGTCCACCAAAATATTTCACATGCATGGGTAGACCCATCAGAAACAGCGACCAGGATAACAGCATATACTTTTCTAATACGATTACTATATCAGGTTAACACATACTATTCAGGCGATAAATGTCCTGTGAGGATCCTTTCGTGACATTAGTCAAGCATCACGAACAAGGCTTAGCGTAGACTTAAGAAGTTTCACATAAAAATACATTTTTAAAACATTGAATTCTAAAAAAGTCTTGAAAAGACATTGCCAAATTGACAATCTATAAGAATTTTGAGTAAATAAATGCATGTAAAAAATCATACTTTTTTCATTCAAATCAATGAATTCGTTTGAGCGAGTTAATGATATGAATTATATAAATGTAACTGCAGGATATTAGTAGATTTTTACATCGTACCCCACATTTATTTCCTTCAATAAAATAAAATTGAGCTAAGCGTCTATTTGGGGCAGAGTGAAGCGGGTACCAGGCGGTCAGACAAGTGTGGATGTGTCATTTCGACATCGGGAACAGGCTTCGTTCTACCTCGCTAGCCAGCGAGCTCGCGTGCTCAAACGTCGCTCTTCATTTTGTAACAAATTAATTATCATATTAGAATTTAGCTTTAAGCACTATATGTGGTGTATTTAACAAAACGAAGGTGACAAAAATATTCAGTGAAAATTATCGTTTTTAACTCTATATATGAGTAATGAAAGTTCATTTTTGTTTGAAGTTATCAGATATATTAACGTATTTTTCGTACGCCTGTTTTTTGTGTACACATTTTATGGGCGCTGATCGTGGTGATTTGGTTTAGAAATTTGACAGGCTTGTTTTGCGCGATTAGAAATTATTTGGTTGGAATTAAGTTTTTTTTACTTCTTTGTTGGTTTTCGTTCACTTTCTATTTTATATTATTACCATTAAGATAACAGATCAATTTTATGCAGATAAATATTTTGTTTAAAAACAGTCACATCACTAGGGGGCGGCCAGCCAGAACCAGTGTATCTAGAAGGATATAATTATATACTATGTTTCCTAAAGTATAGTATCTGAAGAGCTAAAATTCTCGTCCGAACCTAAGGGTTTGCTCGTCTGTGCGTGTACGGATGGACTGTTAATTAAGAAGTTCTTGGTTTTCATACACTTAACCTCCTATAGATGACTTCTACAAACACTACCTTACTGCAATTTAGTAATAATAAAGTTGGGTAATCGAAAATAAATTTCAATGGAATGTATCGAAACGATGATATTTGAGCAGAGGAGCCGCTTTAGGCAGTCAATGACAGTTAATTGGCACAAGATGCCAGGCTCCGTCCTCGCTAGTGACACGCTTCCTTGGTGACATTCGACATTTGACTTTTATATCATTGTGCTTAGATATTTTTATTTTATTTTAAATTTGTGATAGTGCACTATGGTTTGGTTAGTGTTACATTTATATAATGGTTTCAAACCATTCAACCCAGTGATGGCCCACTACTGAACACGGGTCTGTCCTCATACTGCTGCGGCCCAGAACATTGCTACGCTGCTACAACGCGGATTGGTGCAGGAGTTAGTTTTCAACCCAAGGGTCGGAAATCTTTGTTTCACCCGGAACGGCTTTACATTGCTATCTAATGTAATGATCGGGACCGACAACGTTACGTGTCCTCTGAAGCACGGAAGCACTCAGTTTTTTTTGCCACGAGCGGTCACTCATCTTACTAACGACGGCGCCCGCTGTTGCTGCCCTTTTTCGTTCGTTTATAATGGCAATAAGCCGCCGGGCTGTGAGCTTCCATTTGGCAGTACTATGCTTTATATTGAGAATGAATAATTCTCTACGATGTCTATGAGATGATCATCTGCAGACACCCACAAACAAATATTTATCAGTCACATAACTGTCCACTCCTAACAAGAGAAGTCTTCATAAGGATATTATAAAATTGATAATTTAGTGTGGCTGCTCCCCAGTGATGTACTCCAAGCATCGAACCCGTTGAAGTAGTATGTGGTCCAGTGATGTATGTATGTACTTAATGTGATTTAGTTGTTGATATTTTTTATTATCAGTTGTAATGTTTTTTACGATTGTTTTTGTCAATGAAAATATAAGGAATTATCATAGGAGTGGATACAGTTTTTGTCATATATTTTTTGCTGTAAGTACTGTTGTCTCGTTGACTTCTAGAATTTTAATTTCATTAAGCTATCTATCCACCACTATCATCCATGGATATTAACTCCACCAGAATGGGATGTCACTGACGCATTACCTCCCAGAAAGTAATTAATAGAACCAAACACGCGGGGATGAGAACGAAAAAAAGGAAAATAGATTCCCTGAAACAACCGGAATCAAAAACGTCACTAACTGACCCCAGACACACCAACAACGTACCGTATGAGGGTAACTGAAAGAGAATGGGAAGGAGGAAGACTGAAGGACGGCGACTATAATTTATTGCAGCGGTCTAACAGGCGAGTGTGACCTCGACAAGCGATCTAAATATGACGCGTATGTCGAAACAAGATGCATCCACAACAATGCGGCCTCGCGGTTTTCGGAGGCTGTCGTAATAAAACAGGTTAGTCTAGCCACCACTGCCCTGGGTTCCGTAACTCTTGTCTACGTTGTTTTGATCCAGGTGTAAGATAGGTACGAATTCTGCTGAAGTACACCTCGAAGTTTAGTAAGTTTGTTCGTGTCTTCAACCTGTCGATGGCCCTACTGAACGAGGGTTTCTCCTGATACTGAGGAGACCTAGACCATAGTTCATCATTCTGCTCTAAAGCGAATTGGTAGGTATATGAGTAAGGGGTTAACCCCGACATGACTTAACGATAACTATACAATCGAAACAAGCCGCAGGGCTCCGAATGCTTCAGTCTGTACGCATCAGCAAGTTATTGTCATGAGAATGAAATCTGGATAATTAGTTCTGTTCTTCATAAGTTGTAAAAAAAGAGTGTAAAGTCTATCAAACCTTAGCCACCCTGGTGCACTTTCTTCCGTCACATTTCGAGAAGACACCTGGCACAAAGGCACCAGCAATTAGACATTTACGATGTCATTACGAAAGTATCTTAATTTATTTTTCATTTCTTTTATTCATCGTTTTATTTTGTGTAAATCCCTAGTTGAAGGTCTAATGCGTGACATAAGCTAATTTTTACCAACATTTTTACCTAGCGGACAGAGCCGCGGGTGGGCCCTAGTGACGACATAAGCTTAAAAACATATTTTGGATATTTTTTAATTAGTTAAGCAATATGTATAATGTACAGAACCCGTGTCACGCTTGGCGCTGCGGACTCCACAATGACCGGCCGCCGTCACTAGTAACAGATGTAGGTGTATTTGTCTCGCGAAAGTGAAACTCCTCTCTAATGGACGGCTTTCTTAATCTATACAAATATCGAACCTGTATACTTGACGGGTCCAGTGGTCCAGTGGTACAAGTGGAATGAGTGAGTATTTCGCTGAAGTTATACCACCGCTTTTAACGTAATTTCTGACGGGTTTTGACGACTTAAAGAAAGGAGTGACTTTTTTGTATGAACTTTACACATGAACTTAGCAAGAACTGCATTACTTTAAAGAAGGTTAAATTATTCATATTATCTGTGTGTCCTATATAACACCATATAACAATGCCTGGTGTTTCTGATATCTATGAGTGCACTGTGATTTACTGGCCATCAGATAACCCATCTGATAGTTTAAAATAAGATAAGATTTATTTATTGCCTAACTAGCTGACCCGGCAGACGTTGTCCTGCTCAATTAATAAAAATATTTTCAAGCCAACTGTGCTCGCAGCGCTTATACACGGAACTAGTTTTTTCGATAAGCTACAGAATTTTTTTAATATTTTAGGCTGTGTATATGTTGATTGAATAATAAATGTATTTTATTTTTAAACGTTTTTTTAAAATCGCATCAGCGATCTCAGAGAAAATCATGCACATATGCACAGACAATCTGCAAAACTTCTAAAAATCTGTGTTCTAATTTTTGCTATAAACCCCCAGTAACAGTTTTTCTAAATAATTAGCACCTGACCAGTTACTAATGTGTTATAGGTGTTGAGTATTGATAATATTGAAAATTTATATGATTACACTACCTTCAGCCAGCCGCCTAGCAACTGTAAGGCCAGTTACAACTTTTTCCCTTTTCTCCCCGTACTTTAGACGTACTCCCTCCCAATATTCAAGAGTCCCTCGTTCTGATGCCATATATTGTTGGTGTATCAGGAGCCGGTTAGTGTCATTAACTGCGGTTGCTTCTGCGATGTACAGCTTCTCTTCTTGAGGTGTCACGTGAGGGTTCTTCGCTTCCTTCCAGTCTGGTAGTGCTAATGACCCTGGGTGGCGATAATGTTTGATCAACACTCATCGCACTAAAAAACTTCTCCTTTAGCAGCATTACAGTATCTTGTATAGTTTAGCTGAACCTTTCAAGTTCCACTTCCGATACTCAAGATCTTAAATTTTAAAATAGATAATAAAGACAAACCTAAGAAAAAAAGTGACCTATTAAAGGACACCTGGCAGATGTGTAACATCGTGTTCTTACAAGTAATATGCATAAAAGATAATATTATTACAGGAACCAAGTACAGCATAATGAGAAACAAATACATATGTGGTTGTCATATACTCGTAAACTCAAGACCTCAGTTAATTATTGCAATATTATGACTAAAACTCTTTAAATATGAATTTTATTAATAAATTTTTCCACCGGAATTCCACCATGATTAACAAAAAAATAATTAATTAAATGAATTTTTAATGTTTTTATTAATGACGAGTAATAATAAAAATATTCATGTACTACTCGCTATTAGCTGAATTTTAAATACAATTTTGTCAGTTTTTATTTAATTTGAAATTTATTCTTCAAGCAACAGATTAAGTTGATTATTTTTAAAATAAAAAAAAAGAATAAAACAATTTACAACTAATTATTTAAAAATATAATAAAATACGCAATAAAAATAAAATATAAGCAATAGGCACTGTATACTTTGGTATGACGTGGCGACGGGTCGCCACGGCAAGCGTCATATGGCAACGATTCGGTTTACACCTGCGCCTGTAGATGTTTCACATCAAAAGGTGCAATCAGAAAAAAAGAATGTTACAAAACAAAATACTTATTAATTTAAAGTAAAATCTAATTAATTGGAAAAAGTCGGTGGCTCAGCTGATCCTGACACGGGATCAAGAGCAGTGCTGCTTTTCAGCCACACCCTCCTTCGTAGGATGTTAGGCAGGTTTTTTTTACATAAGTTAATACTTGACTTCAACCTCACCTCATGTTAATTGGCAATGTAGTCTTAGATGGTACGCATTAACTTAGAAGAATCCTATTCACTCTTGTCTTGACATTACATTATCACATTCACGTTCAACAGCTACAACTTGAATAGAAAACTCAAAACTCATTCTAAAACCGACATTCTGTGGTCTGTTCATAATGTTCCATTTACAGCTGAAAATCCATCACCTCTGCTTCATTTAAGCAGGCAATTGACCATATCTGTACACAGAAGTGACTCAAGCTAAGCCAGCTATGGAATTGCTCCCTGTTGGTACCTTGGTATCTACAAGTGTTTTTCTTAACGACCACTCCATTTATAAAACAAAAGGCGTGATTGAATGTAAATATGGCACTTCCTTGTAAATAATGTATGATACGATTAAATAATGATCAGTACCGGCGCCTGGGCTTCCGAGTCTCCCAGGGCACGCTGGAGCCGTGCCAACGGTATGAACGGGGTACTGGACTGCCAAGTAGCTCGATACTCGTAATGTGTGGTCACAAGGCGTCGCTCTGCGTAATTAGATCCTGTTGCATTACAATTTTGTTATGGTTCGAATACATAAGAATAACCTGGTTGAACATACATTAATTCTATTGATAAGAAACAATGCAATGAATATTCACTCCCGCGCGTGGGTGGCGTGGAACGAACGTTTGAGGCTGATGGTCCGAAAATATTCGTCTAGCGGGCTTCTAAATAAATAAATATCTCAGGACGACTCACGCGCGGCCATTGAACCACCAACTAAATGTTATATGTACCTTGTGCCATTGCGATCAGACAACTTACAAACATACATACACATAGTATATTTAAATACATACGTATATAGATAGTTTTTACACCCAGACTCACAGAACAAATTTCCTGCCATCACAGTAAAGTTTGCCCTGGGTGGGAGTCGGCGTTTATGTCCCTCATCCATCTGCTCAAATGATAATAGTGTCGGAAGTTTTTCAGAAGCCTCTGCAGTCTCGGTGACTTTATGTGCCCTCCGAAGCACAGAATCGGTCACGAAAAGACGATTATGTACTAAGTATTATAATAATATGATACTCATTTATGATTGTAAGAAAAATACTAATATTATAAAATAATTCAATCAAACTTATTTCTTTTATTTTTCACGTCACTAAAACTAATTGTAACTATTTCTTTAGTATTCGGTATTCAGTCGAATAGTATGTAGATAATCGATATTCGGCCGAATATAAAAAAGCACTCGAATTATAATCGAATATTCGTTGCAAGCCTAGTAAGGTAACATAAGATACATAAATGTTATTAGAAGCTGGACCGATTATAGAATTCGAGTGAGTCGAGTCGCAAGTGTCGTATCGATGTTAGCAGGAATCGTGACAGAGTTGTCGTCGCCGCCGTGGCGTGACGCCGTGACGTCGCGCCGTGACTGCGACAGGTTCTCAAGGAGAGCCTCTCCACACCCACTAGGAAGCCACGTGCCAATGCTGCCAATAGAAACAACTCGAGCCGGTTTGCGAACTGATATCGTCCATTAGGATTATATAGAAAAAATACGCGAACTATTTTATGTTTTGTGGTTTAATTTTTATTTAGTTTAGTTTAGTTTATTTAATTTAGTTGTTAATGGTTTGGGGTTTTTTGTTACTGCAGACTAAATTAAAGTATTAAAATTTACCTGTAGTAGGTTTTTATTTAGTACATTTAGTAAATGAATTTAGTATAAAGTCTAGTTTCTCAATTTAAATTAATATACAATATCCATTACCCAAGATGAAACATTTTTAATAGACTGTGAGATATCAATGTATGTGTACTACTGCACTACGTAGATACACGAATAAGTAAACAGACAGACACTCGATGTTTATCATTCAACAAAAAACCTGACAGGCATTAGAGTTAATGTGTGGATATCAATTACCTATGTCAATAAAATGATTTTTTGTATTTGCAACGATAATGTTCAGCACAAATAAGTACTCGTCTATCTACAACAGAATAAGACTAACTTCCGTACTCAGTTTTAATGGCTAATTTAATATAATGAAAACTGTGTATTCGTCTTAGGAACGTATAGCTCGCACAACAAAAGTCAGAAATGCACAATACAAGTTCCCTACATCAACTATAATATTATTAAGAAAAACATACAAAAGAAATTAAAAGTCAATTCTTTGACTTGAATCACGTTACACTAATTCATTGAAATATCTATCCAACATCGCCTTTATAGACCAAACAAAGATAAGGCAATCACTCCTTCATATAGTATCGTTATGCATAGTTTGTATAAGGAGAGATTTAAGTAACCTTTCTGAGTGTGGCATTAACATTGATAGGAATTGAGATAATTGGTGCTTTTAACAGCAGAGTCTTGACTTCAATTCCCGACTGAAGCAGATATTTTTATTTATTTTATTTTGTATGACAGATAAATATTTGTTCTCGGGCTATAGTTATTATTTGTGATGTACATTAGCGTGTCCATGTGGTCGTCTTCCGCGGCACAGGGACAACGATGGAGAATGTCTTTATTTATTTATCTATGTGTTTATGTATTTATTGTAGGTTTTACCTATGATTGGTATGTCAAATATTTTAAAAGTAAATGGGTACCCACGATCTGTTTATTATATTATACTGTTTAATTTTTAACTAGATCTAAGTGTATCATATCGCCTACGTGCAGGTTTGTTGAAGGTCAAATATAGAGACAAGTTGTTGCCACATCACGATACTACCACACTTAATATATTATGAACTTTACTGTAACTTGACTGTTGTGTGATGAGATAAACATCGTAATGAAACTTGAGAGTTGTCCACATACATAGATCTGTGAGGTGTGGGAAGAGTACCGATTGGCACTTTGTCTCGAACATTGTGTGGTGGGTGACCCGGACCCCACTCACTCTGAAAGGAGGCCCGAGCCCAACAGTGGGGCAATGTTGGGTTAATGTTGAACTTTATTTTGATATTTGGTCCTTAATACAGGAAAAACTTGGTCCGTTTTTGTCGCTACTGCATTTCCACTATTTAAAGGAAAATTTTCAAAGATATATAATGTATATAATTTTTGTCTGTTATTTGGGATCGACGTGAACTATTAACTTTGCTAGGCTAAAGACAGACAATAAAAATATATTCCAACATTAAGGTAAGCACACAACTTTTCGCTAGTTTGATCATTAAACATATGCAGTGGTATATTGATATTGTAAGTGCAATAACCATTTACCTAATGATTAGTAATGACTTAATTGAAAACAGAGTTAAACATGACTAGGAAGCTTCATCCGTTATCCATCCTGGAACTACTAGCTAACTATTACTACTAAGTACTAAGTTCCAAGGCAGAAATAAGGAGAAGGAAGCAAATGAAAAAAATCCTTCTAGTTGTGAATGTCACTGAACATTAGTACAGAAACAAGACATGTTTTAATTAATCTTAGCTTGCCGTGATAAGCGTCTTTAGCTGCAGTAATTACAGTTTCATAGTATTGAACAGTAATTCATTCCAGTTTTGAACCGCAACATTTCGCAGTTGTATAAGTTTTTTGTTGGGCAACATTAGCATAGCGGTGCGCCGGGCTGCGCACGCGCCGCTTTCCGGGTGTAATATTTTTTCTCCGTGGCACTCTCTCGAGTACGAATTAGTATTGTAATGTATGTAAATTTTTGCTAAAGATCCGTACGAGGTTTTTGCCCCCCGTTAATTCTAGGGCACTTCTGAGCATTACAGTCTAATTATCATAATTGAGAAAAAGCTAAATATTATTCATGACATGTTAATTTGGCGGTTTATACGTGTTAAAGACGCATAATTGAATGTTGTCGGCGCTACGTCAGACGGTAGTTTTTACTTTTTACCGATATGTTTACGATTTGAAGTGTGTCTGCGCATGTGCATCTGCAGGTGATGTTGCTCCCAGATTGTTTGAAGCCCACTCCTTACTAATACTTACTTACTGCTCCGCTTGGGATCTATATACATTTGCTTCATGTTATCTGCAGCAAGAGTAGTCAAGTCTTCCTCAGTCTGGTAGTAGCTGGTTATCGCGAAATCATCATCAGTCTCTTGATGACTAACAATATTTCAATTTTATGGTTCTTAACACACAATTAACGACTTTATTCTGAAGTCAGTTAGAAAAATAGAAAATTATTTCTACCTCTCCGACCGACCGACCATCTCTTCTCCTTCCCATCTGTTTTATACGAGTGGCCTAAAGCCATATTCTAGTCCATTGTCAACCGAGGGGCACTAGCGTCCAGACTGGTCGGACTCAAGATGGATGTAGCTACTCATACGGAAGCCTAATATTTGTACCTTATAAGTACATATATGTATTTATGTAATAGTCATACTCGTAATGTCATATTTGAATTTTACTATGTCACTCAGTCGTAAATGGTTACGTCAATCGTTAGTTAGTATATATAATATAATATTTGCTAAGGAGCGATGTATGTGAGCTTTTCGTCAGATTTGGTACATGGATAGATTAGTGTGGAATACATAGTCTATTTTTTATAAACGAGCCTCTCAGTTGGGTGAAGCCGCGGGCAGATAGTAATAAAACATGAATGGTGGCCTCTGTCCTCAGAGGCCCGACACCCCGGTCTCCCCAGTAGTGTTTGCATTCCGTCGTACCGCGTTCCTTGCGAACCTTTATTTGCGATGACTACCGCCTCGCGTGTCTACATACGCTAAGTCAATATGTATGGATTATTTAAAAAAATGTTTATTTAAAGATGATTATGTTGGTTTTGGTCGGTGGAGGTTGCTGTTTACACGGCAGGAAGTTCGTCAGCGTTAACATTCGGTGGTTGTTTAGACATTATTGAGCGCAAACTGGCACTGGAACTAAGCAAGTGTTACGCCGTTAATGTAAGCTAATTTAGCGTTAAACAGAATAGTTTTCATAACTAGAATGTTATTAGTATTTATCGCCGAGATTGGAGGACTATTCATTAGTATTTAGTTGGAAAATATACACCGCTATTGTTACAGTAAAACATACTTTCGATGTTATTATGATATTTGTTTATTATTAATATTACGAATACAGAAAAAGGTTGTAAAGTAAACTTGGTAATAATCGAATACCTAACTATAATTTGTTTTATATTAATTATAATATGTTATATCATTTATAGATATATACAACTTGTTATTCTGGTACAACGACCGGGTTTTATAAATACTTACAAAATTAACGAAAATAACTTTTGGCAAAAACTTAATTAAAGATCGGCGATTATAAAGGATTTATATGAAAATATAATTGTTATTATGATGATGTTTCACTTATAAAAAATACAATTATAGTAAATAATTTTTTTTTCTTGGTGTGATTGCGGCAGTCGAGTCGCTCTGGTCTTAGATGGCCACAGTGGCCATGTTGTAAATTTGAAATGTAGTCAGGATGGATGGATGGATATTTGTTACTTTCACGCAAAAAATACTGAACAGATTTGAACGAAATTTGATCTGGAAGAGTTTAAGTATAGATGTAACACATATGTTTGTCTTGAGATCTTGCTACTTTGTAACAATGTTTAATGAGTATAAAAGACTAGGGCCCACCCGCGGCTCCGCCCGAGGTACCAATCTTGATTAAAAGTAGCTCATATAACTTTCCAGACCATAAACTGTCTCCTCATAAATCCAGCTCCAATTCGACATGAAACATACAAACATACATTTATAATATGAAAGTGTGTATATCGTAAAAGTGAACGTTACGCAACACAGCAGACCGACTCGTCAACTTCGAAACTGATACATTGACGTCCGTTCAAAGATAATGTACTTAATTATTATAATTAATAATAGTAAACCGCCAAATTACTGTTGTGTGTGTCACGCGACAGACACCATGATGGATGGAGTCGTTAATGATCTCGTCCGGGGCAACGGGACTCCTCTCCCCTCTCCCGGTCCGCTCCGGCTCGGCCGTGGAAGTGATGAAACAACTGGTGCGCCGCGTGGTATTCACCGGCAAATGCCACATACGATCCACAACACTAATATGTGGAGGATTCCACGTTTGCAGCGGACACGATAATTAATTATGATGTCGTTTTAATGAGTGTTATTAAGTTTGCAGCTCTGAGATGGTAGAGTAAGTAAACAAATAATGTATTCATTATATAGGTGACTATTACCGACATTGTAATGGGTGGTAGTGAAATGTAAATGAGTAATTTCACTTTTTAATTCTCTGTTTTCCTGATACAATTTTTATTGTAAATTAAACTATAGAAGGCTCTATACCCGATGATAGGTATTGCCTATCGAGACAGTGATCGTTATCAAAAACTTAGTTGTGGATTTTTTTTTCTTGTATAAGTGTTCAGTTTAGTAAATTTCTCGACTATCATTAAGCGAATTTTATTTAATTGAGATATATGATATAAGATAAATTTAATAATTATAAAATAAATTAAATTAATTTGTACCTATAATTGAAGTAACGCTTAGTTATTATTATTTAACCATGTAAATTATACTTCCTTGCCACCAGCGTTTGCTTTGTTGGTACAACAAAAAATTAATAAAAAAAAAAAAATCTATATTATCCCAAAAACTGCTGAAAAGTGAGCGACACTAATAATTATCCTCGTATCTACTCCATTTTAAGGTATTCAACATCATATGTCCTTCACACGGTACTCGATGAGTAGACTAAAATTAAACTTGGCACAGATATATGTAGATTATACACCTGGTAGCTACGCAGATACACACATAGGCAACTTTTTATCAAGACATGAGGAGAGTGAAGCCGCGAGCCGAAAGGCACGCGTCGCTTTAATTCGGCACCTGTTTCCAACAGAATAATTCTAATGCGACATATCGCGGTCGGCCGGCCTAATCACGCTGACAGGGTCAATGAGAACAAATGAAAATATTGGAATTATGCCTTTCACTCCACTGGCCCGGGTTCCATTTACAATAAATAAATATCTCGGCTTAACTCGCACATGACCATCTGATTCCATACTGAGCGCGACCTTGTACTATGGTGATCAGAAAATTAAAAATATACGTATTCTGAGATAAAAACATAGATATTTTAGTTATATACAGATATTAAATTTATTGGTAATTCACACTGGAGCAGCGTGGTGGACTGTGGCCAGTACCTTTCGTCGTTAGAGGAAACCCGAGCTTAACAGTGATACATTAACGGGCTACAATAACGATGATCCTAGCAACATAATAAGGCAAAAGTTTGTCAGGACGTATGTTGTTACTCCTTCACGCAAAAACTACTGAATGAATTCGAATTAAATTTGGGACAAGGATGAATTATATCCTCCTCCATCCTCGCCACGCTCTGCGACCATCATTCACCACTGTTATATCTTAGTATATTCTACTACAACTCTAAGCCAAAAAACTTATAAAATTACTAGATTCATGTTACATTTGTTCATAATGGCAAGTTGCATTAGGCAATAAATAAATATAAAAATAATAATAAATAAAATGCAACTATAACTCATTACTGTCTATCAGGTCTGACAGTTAAACCCAAGATACTTTATTCTAGTCTGGTATTACCCACTAATATTCTTAAAACAAAGTGTTTATGCTTAATGCCCAATAAACTAAACAAATTCGAAGAATTTTTGTATAGGGATAGACTAGAGTTTGTGAAAGAAACGCTTGCAGAGGTTCATATGGAGAAGTTCATATGGAAGTTCGTCACGAAGGTAAAACCGCGAAACTGTGTTTTAGTTTTACGCTACAAGAAACATTGTTTCAATTTGAAATTATAAAAAAATAATTTAAAAACTGGTACATACTCGTAGTTAAAATCCTTAACTAGATAAAAATCCAGTTAAATAGTTCCAGTGAACGGCCGTGGCATTAACTTTGACAAACACGTAAAATGGTGAAAAAGTCCGCTGGTATCTTTAATTAGAGGCAATTTTCGTGTGAACTATACATCGTACGAAATAATTGTTCCCCGTTTTGATGTTTTTTGCGCGACCATTAGCGCGTCTCGGGTAAGCGGGCGCGAGCGCGGGCGCGGGTGCGGGCGCAGGCGCAACGAGTAATTTATCGGCGGTCGGGAAATGGGATTTTGCGATAAAATACCAACGTGACGCTAAATTAAATTTAATTTATAGGGTTCCGTATTGGACGGTTGACTTTCTGGACGTCTGTCTATCTGTCACACCGCATAACGCTATGAAATTTTACAAAACAAGTTATAGCTCTTGGAAGAACAAATCAGATAAAATAAATGTAATTGCTTCGTAAGTACACAACGTACATATACTATTACGTAACTATACTACAGTACATTTCAAAACGAATTAGAGTGTTCACACAAGGAACGGTGTTTAACGCAGTTCGTTTTGTTTTAAACAACACTAGGAACTCCATATTGTTATACACAGGTTGTGTATTTCTGTGCCTGAAACCCATTAATGGGTCAGTAATGTAACAAACACGCGCTATTCGTGCTGAAGAAGGTTATATCTTACATTAACGAATAATTAAAAGGAAAAAGTGAAACTTTCTTTAGCTTATACTATATCTCTCAGTAGTGTGGAACCATTCGCAGACGGTTCCAACTCCCCCTTCACAGGTTTCATTGACCGGATTGAGTCGCTTTTATCGACCTAATCTGGTGAGCGGCGAGTGTGATGGATTTTCATTTAAAATTACATATTACATTGTTTTCTTTCCCTTGGCGTTTTAATTGGCAGTCGCGAACATTTTTTATAAAAACATATTTTTCAATTAAATTTCTTAATTAAGTTTCTACTGTTTTACTTTGTTCCTTGAATATAAGGATTGTTTGAACTATTGATGAGGAGCAGAAATAAATTTTTGTATATATGTTATATTCTTAACGATTACATACTGATTGCCTATGTAGCACAGATTTTAACAACACTATGTATTAATGTCTCCATCCCGTTGGTAGTCAAGAACAAAGTGATACCTCCGCTGGTTGCAATATCAGACGTGGAGAAATTAATAAAAAGATGCAGCGATGGTGTTGAAGCAACATTTCGCTATTTAGTAACTTATTAACATGGAAGTCTTCAAAAAGTGGAAGTCTCTACTAATCAGCATTGGAGCAACGTGGTGGAGTGTGCTCTAGGCTTCCTCATCGGGTCATCAATGCGTTTAAGCCATGTCTAAAAAAAGGAGTAAATCCTAATTCTTCGACTAAGTATGCCACGTATCTATTTTATACCTGATAGTTGAAAATAATTGTTGCTTCTAATTATAATAACCAGCACTTATTTAGTGGAAATGTTAGAAGGCTTATGGAGCATATTCCGCGAGGTAGCGGCGGCGACGAGCGCGGGCTGGGCGCTGATACACTCTCCTCAGCAGTACAGCTAAACACTCCATTTATATAACAAGTTACCGAAAGTATGTACCTCTTGTTTTTTATGTGTCTAAAAGTAGTGAGTCACTTGCACTTGGGCATATGTCAAATCATACAATTCTTTTTGACATGTGTAGATTAATTTTGTTTTAATTTTTATGAGTTAGTACACAGGTACAGCTCAACTGAATGTCTAGCACAAACTTTAAACTGAAATAGTGAATAAACCCGCACCCCAATAACAAAAAACGATCTTGAAAAATGAATCTGTAACACAATCGTTCCTGTTTCTGCACCACGTTAACACATCTGAAGCTTTACTAAACACCTCCATCCATCACTATTGTGAAGTTAGTTCAGTGTGTTATGTCATAGTAATACAACGACTCTGTGAGGCAGTTGCTACCAAAACATTATGTTTTCTGTTTATCTTCGAATACAATGGAGCAAAAAAAACCGCAGTGTCGAGCTAAGTTCACGTCGCGTTATTATTTCGAAGTCCAACCATCGTATCGGGCCGTTGGCTCGACGCCGTATATGGCGGCAAAAACCTTCGATTCACTACAAAAAACATCTAATTACACATCTTCATTTGACCGTGATGCGATGGCGGTTTTTACACGTTCCGGACCGCTGGCTCCCGGCTGGGAAACTGTTGCGAAAACTGTGCTCGTAAATAACAACGAGTGCCTGATAGTGCGCCGTACGCGGTCGGCAGCGGTCGCCGGTCGCCGGTCGCCGGTCGCCGGTCGCCGGTCGCCGCTCACCGGTCACCGATGGCGACTGTCGCCCACCGAGACCCTTCTTATGAAATATCGCTGTGACATTTAGCTATATATGCACCATTTGCACGGGGTATAGCTTCTGGACAACGCGAGGTGCTTACTTGTCCTGCTGTCTACGTAAGCACAAAAGTATATATCCAAACAATTCTTGTTTCCATTTCCAGAGAAGTATGGAAGTATTAGACAGTAAATTGATTGACATAATTCTTACAGATATTCACTTGTTATTTTAACTTAATAATATAAAAAATGTGCAAAATGCAAGACAATTTGTTACTAGTTATAATTGTTGTCTCACAACATATCACATCCTCGGACCACGCTTCAGTACCCCGCAGAGTAACTTGGACTAGTGTATACTTCTTCCTCACAATACTGTCCTGCTCTATGTATACTGTAGTATACTATGTATATAACTAGCGGCGCGGCCGAATTGTTAGAGTATCGCTTTCATCGCCGGAGCGACGAGTACGGTGCAGGTTGAGTAAATAAATGTTCAATTCGTTGTCACTGCTTTTGGGTTTCGCTTTAGCCGTATTTGATTAATCAAAAACATAATTTAAATTAAAGTAAGTAAAAAAAGAGAGAATTCTCAAGATTTCTTGAATGGTGCTGAATTGATTACAAATTTTCAAACTCTGTCATACCTTAACATTAATTCGATGTAATGTCGTTTGGATCAACTGAATCAGTGAAGCCCTCTTTGAGTACTAGGTGAAGGAATAGGTCACTTACTTTTTTTTGGAAGCCTGTTAAAATTTTATAAAATGCGGTTGGCTTCAACCCCTCGATAGCCCCCTACTGAGCAAGGGTCTCTCATCATACTGAGGAGACCTAGAGCATCCACCATGCTGCTTCAATACAGGTTGGTGGAGCGGTTAGTAGCCAACCCACGCGTCGGAAGTTTATATGCTACCTTGCCTACCATGCCTTCGACATGGCATAACGCTTGCTATCTAACGACAACATCCGGGACCGATGTCTTTACGTGCCCTCCGGAGCACGGAAGCGTTCATGATTTTTTTTGTTCCTAGAAGTCACCCATCCTCCTACTGACCGCTTACAATCGAAACAAGCTGTATAGCTAGGAACGCTTCAAAATGCGGTTACTGTCCTTTAATTAAGTAATGTTAACAAAAAGAGGTTCCATATAACGGAGGAGCGTCTCAATGCGCGCGGAATGTGCAAAGGTCATACTGTGGGCAACTAAGTTGACGGTCAGTGTTCATTGTTGTTTTTATATACAAAATACCGGAACAAGGAACAGCTGATAAGTTGGTATCAGCCGAGAAGATGCGTTTGTATGGAGTCGAGGTTATACAATATATTTACACGTAAGTTTGTCACAAGATTTACAATTCACCTGGTGAGTGATGAAATCTGTGTTTCTTTTGTCATATTTGTTCCTCGATAAACCTTTCCGGAGAGGTGACAGATTAAAAAAATACTCCCTTAAGAATTGCTAACACCTACATACATAAATGAATTTTGAATTTGGAATCTGCTCAGTCTAGGAATCGAACTCAAAACCATGCCGGCAGGTTCACTACCAAGGCTAACCTTATTATAAAAACTCCAATAACCTTAGTAGAGGCAGCATGTGTAAAAAAACTGTCATAAAAAACCAGCAAACGCTTATAAACACTACAAAATAAGACAATGAAAACAAACAGCGAATGACGCTAACACGATCCTCTACCTACTTAGATAAGTTTAATTAAAATGGTAATATTATGTATTTATTTTATTAAGGACTTGCGGGAAGTCACTGTAGAATGAGAAAAAGCAACATTTCCGGTAATTATTCAAAAATACGCGCGGAACAATCCGAGAAGGTCAATGGTTGCCTACAATTATCGTGAAGATGTTATATACGTATATAGAGCTGCAGCAAGTGCTACGACTTCGACATTGTCAGTACAGTACAGCTTTGACATTTCATCTGCTTTTAAACGACCTAAATAATAGAAAGTGGCTATATATTCCACTGTATTTTTTACGTATGTATTTTACGAGTATCTCATATTGACGACTTTGATGATTAGTTTTAATATCATATTATAACACTATACTTTTCGTCTGCACTGTAATAGTACAGATATACGTATGTCGTGGTATGGGTTTTGTAAGCGATACTAAAATAAATGGTTCTTACATTTGGTCGTCTATAAGCCTCAAGCTTCCATCTCGTCAGTCAGTCAGAAGACAGTAGATGGTAACCTGCAATGGTACAATATCCTTATTTTGCAGTACATATTACAAGATTCTAGTTTTACCAATTTCAAAGTAGCTCAAGTTTAGAAGTCGTTCGACAGAAGTCCAAGTGGAATTTGGTATTCACCTTTATATTCACTGTGCTACGATACAACTTGTACTCTGTAGAAAGAGAATACAGTTGAAGTTTGAGAATATGCTTCGACAGTACGTACGCTCGGTTGGAGTGCAGTTGAAAGCCGATTGACGAATGTGAATCAAAAGCGCTTCAACGACTAATTTGCTACGATATCGCTACGACTCTTGAAACGAGAATCGGCCAGTACATAAATAGTCTCAAATATAATTCGATTATTACATTATAATTATAACAGAAATTCGATATTATAACAGAAACACACACTCGCTTAACCCCTCACTGCCCACTGCCGACGATGACTGTCTTATCGATATAAAAGATTATGTATCCGTTAACGTGGCTCAGATAAAAAGATATCGATTAATTAAATATATCTGAAGGTGCAGTGCTGTACCTGGTTATCGATGACTGTGTCTGCCCACGAACGAACGGACAAAAAGCAGTCACACGCCGCTGGTGACCGATCGGCGTAGTACTTTCTATTATAACTATTATAATAGAAACACTATCATATCTTGTGTCAGCTATTTTTGTTCTATCGATGTTCATCAATGAACTCCTATCGTTCTGATGAACATATAGGTTCTCACATACATATATGTCAAGGTAACATATACAGTTTTTGGTTACTATAATAAACGGCTGACTCACGTTATGTGGTCGGATTCGCCCGACTAGTTTCGGACCTGTCCGAGGGCCTTCATCAGGAACCGTCCGCGACGACAGCGCGCTTGCGACTGTTTTTGTAAATAATTTCAGAGAGGAAGTCTCGAAGGTTTACATATTATAGCATTTAGCTTAATTTCTCACTGTTTTCTATTGGTGGTGCAATTGGTGAAAAATGGACGAGTTTTTCAGTCTTTCCAGGAGACTAACATTGTCTACCAAATGTTAACTGCAAAAAAATTTGGATCTACTGTTCCAGTGTTGAGAAGCCGATTTGAATACAAATAAGTACTATGCTCTCTTTTGCTGTGCTATATAGTAGGTAACAGTGGCCATCAGGAGAAATGACTGGAACACGATACACGAGGGGCGATGGTCATTTATCCTTAAGTAAGTTTTGGCTATAATCAATAATTAATTTAATGAGATATCGACACTAAACAAAACAATTAAAAAAATCAGACTACCCTAATTTCACAAATAATATTGGATTGGATACTTGAAAGTTGTTAAGTAATGATTTACTGCAGTGTGTTAAAGATAGCTCCCTGGAACAAAACCGCAGTCATAACAATAGCTTCTAAACATTATATCGTAGGTAAGTAATTTTAATCGAGATAAAATATCATATAAAACCAAGTATGATGTTATCGTAATGATGAAATACTGACACAAGAACGGCCAATTAAAAGCCGTTTTATCTTAGATAATTATGAAAAATTGTTAACTATAGTTTAACTTTACTTTTATAATATATTGCACAATAATGAACCTTAATTATTATACGAACACCTCAGTGTTTTAAAAATTAAAAATGGTGAACCTATGTCATGGAAAATTTACACTTTAATGTTTATAAAATAATAGTGACGGGGAACACAACAATGAGAAATTTTAATTTTCTTTACTTAATAAATTTTCATCAGCGACAAAAGTTACTCTGAATGAGTTTAAGAATAGCGATAAAATCAATCTCATCATTAAAATGTACACCGTCATCGATAACTCAGTAATAAGTAGATACTACTTTAATTACCTGTTTAATATTTGTGAGACAATTTGTTTGACATTTCAGACGAGATCTAGCGCCGACGTGTGATGGACGATGATCATACTCGTAGAGACACTTCCATAAAGAATCAGTTTTGAAGAACGCGGGTAGTCTCATAAAATATATTGTATCTAACGCACGCATAAAACTCATAAAATATATTGTATCTAACTGTACGCAAGTACTCCAAAGCCAGTGACGAGTTTCTTATACAATACAATATTTTATTACACACTAATCATATACAGAATATACTATGAATGAACGAAATACGAATGAAAAATTGGTGGTGTTATGAAAACCAGGGTGTACCTACTGTATTAAAAGCAACTAGAAGTTGCTCTCGCTTCGCTTCGGAGGAAGAGTTATCCAGTGGTTTCTGAGTTGGCATACTAGTTTTAACCTGTTATGATGATTCTGTGGGAACAAAGTCGTTTCCTAGGATAAAACCTATCCAATAACCATTGTCGGGTTTTAAACTACGATTTTGCCAAGTTTCATCTATATGGCTGTCCAAAGATATTTATTTATTATTTATTTATCTGTCCAGTGCTTTTTGAGTGAAGTTGGTGGTTATTAAATATTTTGTCGCTTGTAAATATCAAACTGACTGTTTTAATTACACTCATACAATAATAGTACAAGAATTATCAATAGTACTAAACTTCAGTTTATATTTAACTCCAAATGAGTCACAAATCCGTCTCCTATTGCTTGCTTGTTTGTTTGCTACTACGACTTGTGTAAATACGCACATACTTGCAGAAACATCCTACTGTTCTGTCTGTACTGTGGTCTATTATATTCCTTGTTTATTGGGTTTAGTCACGTTTTTGCAGATTTTTACAAGTTTTTAACACAATCTAAATAAATATAACAATTCTATTACGGTAACGGCTGGATTATTGTTTTAAAATATAACCAGGTGCTTTTACTTGTGTATTAAAGCTAGATATTCTTACTTCACAATCGTAAGGTCAGCCTGTCTTATATTCCAGATGATACCATGGAATACAACAGCGATCTCTCTTTGCCTCTTGAATAGAATACGATGAGAAGATGGCTGGGTTTCAGAGGGTGTTTAGTTGCAAATATCCACCTCCATATAGAAAGCAGTTTTTGTGTTATGTGTTTGTTTGTCAGAACGTATCATGGCGGGACATGAGAAAAAAGTTTATTGTGCTATTTGGCTCTGTGATATCAAAAGCATCATTCGTTTTCAGATAGAAAAAAATTGATAAAGAAAGTACTCTCACTCAAGCCTCTCACATTTAATGTAGTATAAACAGATAGACAGCCGGCCTTCTTATTGAAAGTCACATAGGCAATTATTTTATGGCTTCACCCATTAGCAAGAAAGATTAATTTTGTTTGGTCTAAGCCGCGACTTTCACTTAAATATTTCGGCAATGTCAGAATATTATGAAAAACGGCATCTACTAAAAGGTGAAACATCTTCTGGGAACGTTCGAAAGCAATAAGTTATCGCGCCGACGAGCATGCGACCCCAGGTCAAGCAGTTACCAAACCACCAGAATCATTTACTTTAACATATAAAAAATAAGAAACAGATACAAAAAATCGGCGACAAGATAAAAACTCGATGCGTTGCCTAAACCAGTCGTAGTCGGGGCCCATTAGACCGGCCGGTGGAGCTCGAGCGGGGAATTTCACAATTTTTGTATCTACTAGTATGTCGTTACACTGAGCGCGACCAATAAATATAGTACGCTATCGACTTGATGATCCTACGCACTAGATGCAACGGTATCTGATGTGGGGACACACGGGCGTCTTGCCACTCGCCGGCCTGGCGTCTCAGCCGCCCCGCGCCGCCACACCTGGAACGCGTCTCACTACCGCAGCGTTAGTTCCGATATAGCACACACGTATACATCGTTTCTGTAAACACTAATAATTGTCTTTATGTAAGAATCTAATTTACAATCAACGCTGTTTTTTATTCTAAACCACACTGGACGTCCGGACGGGCTGAAATATTTTTTGGACGTCTTTCTTCTCAAATTAAGCTATTTGATTATTGCACGTACATAATATGATACACATTCCCTTTTATCAGCACTTTATGTTTGAGATTTTGTGGTTTAATTATTTCGACTTGGTTGTGCTAAAATGTATATCTAATAATCATCTTAAAAACACAGAGGTCCTTAAAAAGAGATATGAGATACGAACATGCTATACATTAAATGATTGAAGATTAAAACATTTATTAAGTACATATAAATCCGGACGACTCATTCATAACGCGCGTTTGCCCCGCGCGTTCATGCCCCGCGTCCCAGTCGATCGTCTACGCTGTCTTCGTAAACATGTCGACGTTATGAAACAACACGGCGGCGATACGCGGTAATTACACAACCCGGGACTCGAATGAAAACGCATCTTTATGCGCCGATACGCCGATAAACCTAAAACGTCCAGCTACGACTATTGCTGTGGATAAACAGTCTCCGACTGCCCACAAAAAATCACTTTGAGCTGACCATTTATACTTACACATAACGACTACGATAAAAGTGTCGTAGTAAAATTGTCGTGATGATTCGATTGAAGGAATAATACAGTCAAATTCATTTGTACTTGTAGCATACATATATAACTATAATTTTTACTTTTTAAAGCCTGATTGATAGGCTGACGGAAAATTAGAATGATTATCTGATGATAATATCAAAGTTAACCCGCGCTCAAGGACACAGACGAAGCAACTGCTGCCCAGACACCTTTTCTTACATTTTTTGAACCTCAATCTACCCCAAAAGAAATGTTAATAGATGAATAAATGAGTTAATTTAAAATAAAATGCACAAGATGTAGTTAAATAAGGTCTTTGTTGAAAATAACTCAGCCAAACACATAAGGCCTTAATTATTGTAATGAATATTAATGATATATATATTTTTTAATAAATGACCTATAAAATTAATATTATTGTATTTTCTCGTTATTTTCATTACTTGGAAAATAAATTAATATACACATACATTTTATTTGTAATATATGAACCTAACTTCAGAAATAAATTCCTACTAAACGTCGTGCACTAGAATCGTGACCGCAGGAAATAAATATCACATCAAAAAGTATTTTAAAAATCTATTTACACGAACCTCAGATCTGCGGCAAGTGTTTTAATTATTTCAAATACCTACTGCGCATAAAGATTTAATTAAAACTGCTTTTATGAAGTGCATTTTAATGAAACATTCCGATATAATTACCAGCGGCGTTGCTAACTTTAACGTTATACATTTTTTGTTTTATGTCGAAGTAAGGAAACTTCTTGTGTTTTGGTATGAATCCGGTATTAAATGGGGCAACGCGGCCCACGCTGTGAATAGATATGAATGTAGTATAGACGAATGGTGACGTCATCATTGATCCTTGCTACTAACTATTTGTATCGCCTACGTTGCGAATACTCTTGATGTTCTTGAAATGAGGCTGTGGCAATAACTGTGTCATTTTAGATTTATAAGTCAATGTTGAGATTGTGGCAATCCACTGCTGGCGTGAAGCCATAGTCTTGGTGTGAACGTTGGCCGCTCGAACGGAAGGTAGCGGGTTATATCGCATCTGTAATTTTAGATGTGAGGAAACTTGCACTGAGAGTTCCGTGTAAAGTTCTAGAAGGTGTGTGAAGGCTACCTTGCAGATAGAAAGCGTGGTGAAGTATGGGCCTGTACTCCTTACATGACGTGAGAAAACTCATACCTAGCCACTGCTGGGCCGGCTGCTTCTCCCACCGGACAATTATAGGTTTTAATGATCATGAAATGATCACTCGTGAAGTAAAGACTGTATTAAAAATTGTTTAGTTTCGGCAGCTTGTACCTGATAATTATTACTAAACAATACAAAGTAATCTAATAAACTAAAGAGTTATGAATAATTATAATAATAACTTTATTATTTATGGTTTAAAAGGCTCGTTATTCGGCCGTTGCCCTTCGTGTGGATATTAGAATTAAAATAATTGTCACTGACAATGATTCTTTATTTAAATAAGATTAATATGTCCTTTTAAATATTTGTTAATATTTTATAAGTATTTACTTAATACTCTGTTGCCACATGTGTAACAAGCTGGTTTCCTGCTATAAGTACTGTCTGGCACGGGTCAGTGATGCTTTAAGTGGCGGCTATTTTACTATCAGACTACTCTTATGACCATTCATAGGAATATTAAGAATATCTTTTGGCAAAATCGAAAAATTGCCTTAAAACTTCTAGTACTATTGATTAACGAGTGGAAGACTACAATAAATTTTATCTTTTTTTTTCTAGAAATTACTGTCGCTTCGCTGCGGAAGAAGAGTTGTCCAGTGATTTAATAGTTCCCATACCAATTTTGAGCGGTTGGTTAAGAATTTGGCCTCCTACTCGGGGGTCTGGGTTCGAATCCCAGGGCGCACACGTCTGACTTTTCGGAGTTATGTGCGTTTTAAGCATTTAAACGTCACTCGCTATAACGGTGAAGGAAAACATCGTGAGG
>DWJZ01000771.1:0-28242 GCA_018249125.1 Asbolis capucinus
GTGCAGTAGTAATGTTCACTAATCACTAGACCAACAGGCCTGTCACAACAACAAATATAATACGATTTGGACTTGACCATACAATACGTGGTCTTATCGCTAAAAGTCTTTCGAAACCAATAATTCGAAAATAACAACAACAAATAATTGTAAAAAAAACAAGACCAAGCGGTCTGTCACAGTCAGTCAGAGTAATAAGAACATGAGTGTATTCAAGGTTAAGAAAATCATTAATCATTAGAAATAAATCCAAAACTACTCCAGATGTCGCTGAAATATATGACGGAATTACAACCGGCTTTTAAAGAATCATTAAAATCAATATATCTAGTGAAAAGTTCTGAAAAAATAAAAAGTACAGTCAAATTGAGAATATCTTCTGTACTAGTACGTACGTACGTGACCGAATTTGCCTACTTAGTCTTTAACATGAAAGTACCAATTTTAAATATACAAGTCTGAATTCCATAAAAGAGCAAATACCCAGCAAAAAAATTCAAACTTCAATTTAAATTCAACAGGTATTTCCCGAGATATTCTAAATTTAAATTGATTCCCAAATACGATAGACGTTTCAGATCAATAAAGATGACTCGTGCCTTACCGCATATTTCCCATTTCTGTTCAGTCGCACAGAAAATTGATGCGGTAAAAAGGCGATGACCTCTCACTTAGAAATTGTTAGAATTCAATGTCAATAACACGAATGGTCTCACTATAGGATTGAGATATATAAATGTTTTTGACTTTTTAATGGTAAAACTTTAATCACCTGATGACTAAGGTAGTCTAGAGAATACTTCACCACGTTGCTTTATGTGGTATTAGTCGCCAAGTCAACTAACGAAATCTCTATGCCATCCCGAAGGTTCTTCACTTTTTTAAACGACAGCTATCTAAACATAACAAACTAATTAACAGATTCACTTGCTCTCCGAAGTATGGAAGCATCACGTTATTGTAATGTGGATTAATCGGGAGGTTAGAGTCCAAGTTACCAAGCTACCTAATTATAACAAACGAGACCGACAGAACATCTGAGACCTTCTGGAAGCATAGAATTATATTGAAAGGATTTATAACATTTTGCCACAGCGATCACACATCCACTTTGTCAACAGCTGTTGCTTATCTCGGCCCATCACTGATGAACAACACCAGCCAACAGGGTATGAGCGCTACGATTGAACTATACAGATAATAACTACAATTGTAGTTCATAAATGCGAAATTCAAGTAACAAAATACATATAACAAAGCCTTAAGAACAAATTTATGTGCAGATATATAAATTTAAACGTTTATTGCGCCAATAACAGCAACGTACGCGTTTGTTACATTGTAAATTCACTACTTTTTTTAACACGCCAAAAAAGAAACATTTCATACGCCAAACTTTATGAGTACAAGGAGGCAGATAGCGCTATCTTTGAGTAGCATTGAGACTTGAATTAGTAAACAAATGACATCTCATTATAGAATTAAAAATTCAGATACATTTATAAATTAAATTAACTGAATATAGTAACGATGGCGCTACCTTTTTAAGGCGAGCACTTACAAATTATAGCCGGGACAGATATTTTTGTAAAGATACTTGTTTGTGAATGATTTTATCCGTAGTGATCAATTCATCGGTTCGTTAGCAACTGATAAATGCGGCCTGATTCTATGATTACAAAGTACTTTATCATGATAATAACTTTGATTAGCGCTGTGAGAATGTCCTAGTGGTTTGTTGACCCATGTGGGAATAGTTTTCGATTTTAAAGCGATTCGATTGAGGTGGAACGAAATCTTACGCTACGATTTTGTATCGATATTTGGTAATCGATATTTGGTAATCAGTTATTTCATCGCAAAAGGCCAGACTTCTGGGCGTTGCTCGTCCTAATGACGAGCTTCCATCGCGTTAACGTTTAATGCTCCCTTAAATACTACACCGGCTTCATACTACACTCAGTGTACAGGCGGATGCTATTAGCAAATTTCGGTTTGCACACTAAATAACCACTAACGCTCATATTAGCGTGGAGAACACATTGATTGGCTGTTATTAGTCGGAAGCGTGTATGACACGATTTACGAAACGAAATTTGGTTACGGAAATTTTGGAACACAGGTGAAGATTACGACTGGCAGATGTTGTTAGTTATTAATTATAATTTTTTTTTTCACTTTACTTTTTTGGTAACCAGTAAGTATAAATATGCAGTTATGGCCTGGCGGTTCGAACGTTCCCTCGAACGGGAGGTCCTAGGTTCAAACGCTCATGCCTGTAATTTTTAAAGTATATATGTATCAGAAGTTGATCATCCCTTGTTACGGTTAAAGAAAATAGTGAAGAAATCTGCAGTCATGAAAGCTCACCATAAAGTTCTCAAAAGTGTGTAAAGTGCACCAATTCGCAAGTGGACAGCGTGGGGGAATATGGTCTGAGAACGCCGTTGTGAGAGGAGACCCAAGCCCAACAGTGGGACAATTATAGGTTACAATGAATGAAGTAAATAAAAAAGTTTTTATAAAGTTTTACACGAGAAATCTAAAATTAAGCCGAGAACAGGCTTACTTGCTTTATGGGTTCGATATGCTAAAAATGCACCTTGTTTGCTCGTTGTCAACTTTGTATTTTAATTTAAAAATTATATCCACTTATATGGCACGATGATTACTGCATTGAATTTTATTTTTACTCTATCGGTACCAGCTTTTTGCATTTCTTGTGCCGGAGTAATTTGAATGTTAAATCGATATACGTTTTTGTTACTGATCGTAATGTTAGGTACAGGTGCGTTTTACATAACTGTTGGATCTGCCTGTATGTTATTGTGGTTAAGCAGGCCGTTTAAATCGGCTTTGATTTCGGGGAAACAGGTGTGACGTGGGTTATAACTTAATGAATATAAATTAACTTTCAATAAACCGTGCCTATATAAGTATTTCGTGATAACATCTTAACCGTTATTTAGTGCAATGTTTGGTGTTCTAGTTTCGTAAAGGTTTTTTTTTAATTTCTTGGAACTATGTGGCAGTCGTAGATGAGCCGAAGTGAACTTTAGCATTACTAAGAGCAACACGAAAATTTTAAGCATTATACACAGACGTGTCTATTCCCTGCTAAGAGGAGCCGTTCACCTTGGCTCCTACTTTTCAAAATGTATCCTTAGAATAAATTGACAGCCTACAGTTGTTGGGAGTTGAAATATCTTCAAACCTGAATAATGGGCGGTTCATTGAATCCAAGGCAAAAGCGGCGGCGAGGCAACTAGGGGCCCTTGCAAAAGTGCGACAGTACTTCACACCGAGTTAGCTTTTAACTCTATACAAAGCCCAAGTACGACCATGTGCGGAGTAATATTGCCACGTTTGGGTTGGTACTGTAAAATCCCAACTGTTAGCCTTGGATTGAATGGAGAGGTGTGCAATAAGGTTTATTGGTGACCCTGAAATTGTTAAAACCAATTTACAAAGCCTCGAAGCACAGGTGCAGAGCTGCCGGTCTCTCCGTATTCTGTAGGGTATATTTTGGAGAGTGTGTCGGTGAATTAAACGATTTAATTCCCCCACCCCTTTCTACCATCGTACGACACGACGCACCCCGGGTATTCATCTTTACACCGTGGTTATCCCTCCGGTACGGACGACATGCTTTGCCTCGACCTTAGTAAGGCGTACCGCGAAAGATTGGAATAAGATACCAAGGTCTGTGTTTCCGATCAAGTATATTATAGACGTCTTCAACACAAGAGACAAGGCTTCTTCTAAGTTAATGCGCTTTACCATCTAAGGCTACATCGCCACTTACTATTCGGTGGGATTATAGTTAAGTATTAACTTATAATATGTAAAAAAATATGTATATTTGGTTTGTCAAATGCTATTCTTTGGAGCTATTTTGAAAAGCTATATAATACCTTAGTTGCAAAAGGGCTGCCAGGTTAGAGATTTGTATGATAGGCGAGTGTTTATTCTGGAGTCAATTGTATGTTGACAGTAACACTATTAACTGCAGTCCAAGCACCGAGACAAGGAATCCTATTGCGAGGGTATGTGCGTTTACTTATCCATTCTGAAAGTTTTTTGAGACCTGTCAGTTTCCTTGTTAGTTCAGTTTCCGTCATGTATCCAAGCATGTCATCGGGGGCCATGGGAAGTGATTCAGTCGATAAGTTGCATAATGACGATGCTGTCCTGGTTGTGACAGTGTCGGACCACCGGGGACGAGGTTTTTTGAATTCACCTTCATTAGAGCGAAACTGAGTGACATGGCTCGAACGACAGGATTTCTCGGTCCGGGTAAATTTTATGGCGATCTCGAAAACTTAATTAACGCTTTTAATGTCCTTGTGGTATTAGGTGTTGTGAATTTTTGAATTGTTTTTGGGCTTTGTGGTTAAATTATAACGATGATTTTAATTTGATTAACTTTTCTTCTGCTTTTTGTTTGTGATTTTATACAATTTGTAAGCTCAAGTTTTCGCATAGCATAACTTAATTCAGCCGACGCCATCTTTAAGCAAATGTAAGTATTTCTGCTCCTATTCTGACGTCATTTTACTGTAAGCATTTAATTACATTTCTATTGTAAGTAGTGTTTCATTATTTTGTGGGTTCCGCTATAGTGTATAGGGCGCTGTCTTGATCAATGCCTTTCAATGCATATCGTTTACAATACTTATTAGCTTATAAAATTAAGCATTGTTGCCCTTTTACTCTATTGATATCTTATTGATGTATGTCATCGCACATATTATAACTTCATCAAACACTTGACAGCTGTGTTATTAAAGGCTTTGATAAAATAAAGTCAGTATGGCGTGAATGTTAATATAATCTACTGAGTATTATGTAAGGTCAGTAATACAGTATCGCTGATAGAAATTTCTTCCGCTTATTGATAAGTTATAAAATCTGCTGTCACTCACCACCTGGTTGGGGCAACGAACTTTATTGTTGAATTATTCCAAGGCAAGCCAAGTTTCCATTTTGAACGTTACGGGCTTATCGTGGAATGTGTAATTCATTCAAAAGTTCGTTCAGATGGAATGGGACGAGTTATGAGATGTCGATGCATTGCAAGTGTTTTGACTTTACATTTTAATAAGGCGTTATGGCGAAATATTTTAGCCCTTCGTTTTTTGTGTGATACCACAAAGATTTTATACATTGAAACAGTGGGCCCGAACGCCGCCTTGTGGTATACCTGCGCTATAAATAGTTGCTCTTATAAATTTGCACACAGCTATAATATTGGTATTTAATAGGATAGACAGTCTATCCATAAATTATGTTGTAGTTCGATTAGGTGGCTATTATACAAAACAATATGTTCTTTGTATGTTTGATACTTCTTAATTCACGTCAAACGCTGATATATAGTCAACTTATTAGTTACACTTGCGAAAAGTTTAAGGTGTCCTACATACATACATATATACTAAGTGTCTAGTCTACAAATGTGTTGGGCAAGGCGCCTCTTACTAGAGCATTTGGTATCATTAACCAGGCTAATGACAGGCCTTTTTTCATGCAATGTGAGTGAATTCGCAGAAGTTATATACTATTTATTGTTATAATATAATGTATGTATATTTAAGTATTAGTAAATTAAGGCCACTCCACCGCTTTGGGTTTGTAACCTGTAATGGTGGAGATGAAGTTTTAAATAAATAAATAAATTTAGAAAAATTGGATCTGATTTTGAAAAACTGAAACTATAAGAGATACCTACGGAAAAGTATTGTCGATAAATATTTATCAACTGATTGTCAAAGTGGTTAACGGAATGATCATCCAAATTACAACCTATTCGTATTGAAATGCTGCCATAGAAGTTTCTTCAGTATGGCGAGTATGTAAAAAGAAATGTAAAAATTAAAGATCTGGAATACCTGCTGCAGTTACACCATAAAACAATTTGCAGACCAACGTCGGCGAACTAGTTTTAAATAAGTTAGACTTATCTTTTTAAAACACGTGAGCATTAAAAAAGTATAAATGCGTGATGCAAGGTAGCGAAACAGCCAGTACACTTTTTGTGGCGAGCATACCCATGGTTTTATGTGGTTTAATTCCATCGGAGTGGTTATAGGGACCCTAATTATTTGAATAGCGCGTCACAACGTTCCTTTGATCGGTGCCGATAGTGATTGCGAAGGTAAAGAGGACTCCGATGAAATGGAAGGCCAGAAATACTTCAAGTTAACGGATTGATGCGAGTTACGTATATAATCTTAAATATTATGTGTTAGATGTTAGTTATGGATGTTGTTTTGTCGATGAACAATCGATGAATCTTGACGGAAGCCATTGTGTTTATTTTTACATATTATATCTTTGTATTTACTATAATATTTACTGCTACTTAACTACTGCACTTAACTTTTTTTTTCATTATAAAATGTATCATTTTTGACTTTGTGTTTTATAATATATTAGATTTCAAAAATATTTGGAGTATTGGAATGATACGAGTATCCTAGAATTTAGTTAGATTAGTTTAGGTTAGATAATATATTAAAAATAATTTTGACATTTCATAATTTGTTCAGAAATAACTTTAATATAACCTGCATCGCATGGTGACCGTTCTATCAAATTATAAAAATTACTGTTGGAAACAAACCCTAATATTTTTTTCCAATGTAAAACATGTATCCTATGTAAAATTGTGTTTGACAAGTCTGTTGTATCTTTCTTGTTAAAATTAAATTCCGTTCCAAAAGCACAGCTCGAATAGTTCCGACCACAAAATACCTTATTATTCAATTACTTATTATTCTAAAAGTTATTGAACTATTCGACACTTGTATAACAAACGTGAAAATATTGGATAATACATTATAATATGTAAATACAAAGTAGCATTACACTATTAAATGAAAAAATCTTCGTTGTAAAAACCGAAAGATTTACAAGCATTGATGTCGCAATTAAATGAATGTTTTAGGAGTCCTGTCATCAGAGGGAACCAATGAAATGTTGCGTGAAATGGAACGGTAAATTTTTTACCTGTTCAAGAATTTAGAAGAATATTCCAGTTATTTTCAACAACGAAATGTGCTATCAATACCCAATTCATTTAAGGTCATTAATGAGTTTTATTATGGCGTAGCTTTAACAAGGGACTGCCGCCTGATTAATGAAACAGTCAATAAAGAAGCATTTTGTGAACATCAGGCTGTATCTTTATTTGGCTTTGCATAACTCAGAGTTAACGGCCTATAGAATCTATTTGAAGTCTTTGTACTTAAAAAAGAAACAATAGTGCAGGTTGATGTTTTTAGAGGTCCGTAGTCAGTAAGGAACCGTTATAGTTTTGTCAGGTTTTGTGGAGTTTGTGGAGTTAGCTTTTTTTTTTCAACTCATCCATCTTGTAGTCATTTGGTCTCTGGTCTAGAAAGAACGTTTATTTTGTTTTAGGAAATATTAATCCTAAATGTTTGATTCGGGAAATGCGAAAGTTAATGACAGTCTTACTAATATTATAAATGCGGAAGTCTGTGAGTATGTAGATGAATATTTGTCACTAATTGACGCAAAAACTACTAAACGGATCTGAACGAAATTTGGCGCAGGGATAAATTATAGTCTGGAGTAACATATTATGGCCATTTTTATCCACATACCACGCGGTCGATGCCGCGGGCGAACTCTAGTAGAATAGAATAGTTATGAACAAATTTGAAACGAATACTATTTTGGATTTAGGCTCAACAGGTTAGCATTACGCCAACAGAATCCTTGCGCGTGGCACGCACCTGGCTGGCTTTTTTTGCTCTTCGCGTATTGGTACTTGAACTTCGATGCTTAAAATAACGCCAGAAGTGCGCAAGCGCAGGATTTGGGTCACACGCTTATTGCCGGCAACAGTACACTGACGGCCAAGGACATATGGTTTGGTTGCACTTGTGAACGTTGGCCTCAATTGGCTTGAAATAATGCGCTCGTAAAAGTTTTGCATTCGTACAATCGATTATTTTGATTTTATGAATCAAATGTCAATCGTTTGTAATTTTATATTTTATTCGTTTTTACAAATCAAAACAATATTAACGTATTAATGGCCCAACACTGAGTACGGATTGAGGATCCGTACTGAGGTGAAAAAATACAAAAACAGTAGATTTGAGAACTTCCTTCTTTATTCGTAGTAAGTTAAAAATATCAACACTCGACTCGTCTTCAAAAAGTTCAATAAACAAATCGATTTTCATGAGAATTGTGCAACCCATACATAACGCATTCATATATATTAGATACGCATTAAATAATCTTTGACTTTTTTAAAACTTGCATTCATTGTCTACACTTATCGTAAATTAAGTCGTTTTCTCCAAATTTGTTAAGCAAAACTATGTATGTATATTATGCAACAAAATAATCGATTTATATTCTATCTCAAGAAGAAAAATTTTCCTCATCGTAATTATGCGCGTTGAGTTTTTATAGCTGCAGCAATCAGTTCTGCGCAAGTGGTTAGAGGAACAGCTGCGACGCGCGACTGTCGCGTGCCTTGTCGCACGAGCGCGCCCGATGTTGCCCGAGCAACCTGCACTGATGGTAGGGTCGCCGCACGTTCATTGGCAGTACGGACTTCGGTTTTGTAACGTTTTTGAAATTTTCAACGTTTTACTTGGCATTGTGGACTTACGTTTTTTAAGTTTGTTGATGTAGACAACTGCAAATGTTGGTATTGCCTAAGGTACTTATTGATATGACAAAGATGATTAGTTTTTAATAATTAGTTTTTAGTTGGCTTTATAGTATTAAGACACTCGTACGAGTAATATATTGCCTAGTGATGAAGTGAAGTTTATTTTACTTATTTATTTTCATTTATATTGATGTTTATGTCAGCCTTCTCAGCCTATAAAATAATTTTTTTGCAGATTAACATACCGAAAAGTTTCATGTAATCTAATAAAAGACTTTATTTTTGTGTTTAATGTTAAACATTCCTATTCATTAATAGTTATATAGTGTTGAAGCTAGTGTTTTTTTAAGTTTAAATATAATGTAAGTAAAGGTAAAATGGTTAGCTGAATCTATTACACATATACGTTAATTATTATTATTCTAAATTAATGCAGTTATTTTTCAGTGTAGTTTTTCTTCATTCAACCGGGGACTCTAAGATTATGGATCCATTATTTAAATAAATCAATATGGTAACAATTAAACGAACTTTCAGAAATTTTAAGAAGTCTGAAATAGTTTACTTGTCTAATTTCATAAAATGTCTTTATTTTTAAATGTCCGTTATAATATTTGGTCACCCTATACAGTGCCATCGCCGAATTACAAAGCTGTTTTCCGACAAGCTTTCCATTAGTTATCTAGTTCAAATATTAACAAACTCGTCAAGCTTGTTATTAAATCCCACTCTGGTATATGTGTCTTTATTGGGTTTTAATTATAGTCGTTATTTCGGCCCTTCAGTTTTACTTATACGCTTTCTTTTACACTAAGAGTGATATTCAGAATGTGGCATGAAATAGAAGCGCTAAAAGAAATGAGTAATGCGGCGTGGTTGGTAGGAAGATGGCTGACTGCTGGTCGCAAAAAAATTGGGCACTTCCGTGCTTCGGAGGGTACGAAAGTCATCGGCTAAGATTGCTATTCGTAGCTAGTAATGTTTCGAATGTTAGAACATTTGGGTTTTTCTTTCGTACGTATGTACTTCTCTATCAATCTGCATTGAAGCAGTGTACAATAATATGCTCTAGGCCTCCTCTAGGTCACTTCACGAGGTGAAAACCCGTGCTTTAAGCTCATTTATGGGTTGAAGGTTCCCCAAGGAATGAATCCGTAGCAGTGACCACTTACTAGTAGTTAATCTGTCGGTTGATAAAAATCTAACGATGCGGGCGAATATCACATGGATTTTACGAGTTTTTGTACAACTCTTAAAGTTGAACTACCTACATTTTGTATGAGATTTAGCAATACAAAAATCACTTTGCTTTTGTGGCTGTAAAAATTAGTGGTGCCCGCTGGTTTAAAGCCTTGCCTTCCCGTTAAGCTATCAAGTAAGTTATTTATGATTAGCGAAGAACATAATGTTATATATTAAGAAGCTGTTTTTTATGTGTATCCTGCGTTAAACAGTTGCATGTCGCAAGATCTATGATCGACTAGTTATTTGTTAAAATCAATAGGACGTGCAGCATCCGATCTTAACGTCAAATGATCACCTTAAGTTGATTGTGGGTTGGTAATGCCTATGGTGACGTTCCGTTTTGAACAGGACTGTCCTGTTTTGAACAGGACTGTTTGTCCCATTTTTTGTTATTCTGTTTCGTTGTCCAGAATGAAAGGTCTGGGGCGCAAATCTGTCCGTTTTGCCGTTTACGGCGTCAGCAATCGCGTAAAATTTCAAAATTACAGGACATGACAGATGACACCGAAACACTATACATTCAAATTCGTGTTCTTTAGTGCTTGAATTTGTATGATATGGAAATATGGATGTCCCGTAGAGATTAAAAAATAAAATGGTTAATTTAATAATGGCTGATCAACTAGTTATCTGGTCGACTTAAAAAGCTGTTTTGTTCAAACGGATGCATCGTCGCATACGAACCGATGATTAATAAGAACGTCAAGTGCGTGTCAGGTTGAAGGGTTCCGTTTGACGTTTTAACTATAAGTTTTACTTTTTAATTCATTATGTCATATAGATATATATATAACAAGGTTTATTAAAATATTTAAAATATAAGTTTTAATTATAGATCCCTATTAAAAATTAATACAAAAAAATTCATAACTGTATTCATACTGTTGAGGAGTTCCCTTCTCTGTAGCCAATCCTGAACGTAATATCGGGTCATGGTTTTCATATAAAGGCTTGTAAAAATCAAAGTTCGTTTGTTTGTTTGTCCTTTGCATTCTGCAACTTTATTCAGATTTTTTTCAATCGGACAGATGGTTTACGCGTTGATAAAAGCAACTGGGTACAGCTAGTTTGTTTTAATTATCATAAATTTTATGTCCACATACTACTATGATGCTTACAGATTTTAATAATCAATATTGTATTTGATACAGGTGATGATATAGGTATAAAGTTTAATATTTCAAGAACGGAACAATCTCGGAATCTAAAAAGCTTATGTGGGATGAGACCGCCATGCACATACGATCTTGTTCCGACTTACTTTTCTGAGCCTCGCGTTCTGAATTCTCGGTGTGAGTCTTGAATTTGATATGGTATTATTTCTAACTTAGTGGTGACAATTAACAATGATGGGAATTAAATAAAGTAGTATAGGTATAAAGAGTTAATGTTAAGTTCTGTGAAGGTACCGAACTAATGTACCTACTAGATACACCAAAACTTTTTTGTCCTTAAAAAAGGTCACTTTAAAAAAAAATTATAAAAAATGTCTTATGTGTGATTTGAAGTCATATGATAGTGTAGATAAGAAAATATTCCCAAAAATACGCAAGATATTTTATTTTTATTTTATATTACCTTTATTCCAATATTTTAACAAATAACTAGGGTTCCCTGACAACGGAATCCTAAATGAGAATTAATAAACTGCAGTCTCCTTAAAGCGATTTGCGAAATACAGGTGTGATAACATCCGTCGTATCTAGTATATCCCGTTTTCAAACAATAAATTCCGTCGGAAATATCCACCCATAGCCCACTTCCCTTATATTATCAAAAATTACTATTGCACTCTGCCAATGGGCGTCGTCAAACGTGATTCTTTGGGCTGTTGTCTTCCAAATTAAATGGTACAAAGTCTATAGGGGATATTTGGGTAGTTCATGTTATTTTTATATTGCTGTAATTTGAGCTGAGGCACGTGTGGGAAATCACCTTTTGTTATTGCCATTTCGCAACAAAACTCTGGTTCCGGCAAACCCTAACCGCTTGTTGGAACAATCATAAAATTATTTAAAGTGGTGCACATATATTTACATGCATACATACAATATACATAAAATATTTGATATGCAATATTGAATATGTATTATCTTTTAAATGACAGCGTTAAAAGCTTATAATGCACAAAGGAAAATAGATTTTAAAACAGGGAACTTTCGGAAGTACAAGTTTCCTCATGATGTTTTCCTTCACCGAAGTAAGTGTTAGTAAACTTATAAGACGTACATACTTTTAAAATTAAAGGTTAGCGCAGGATTTGAACCTATGCACGTGTTTGAGACACTAATGTACAAACTAGGCTATCACTGCTCTTAAACACATATGTACATATTATTGTATGGCGTGAAACTTATAACATATAAATAACCACGAATTTATTATCTACTAGCTATACACGCAGCTTTGATTGCAGAAATTGTCTTTTATATTACCAATGTGCTGACAATGATCTTAGGATCGGAGGAAACAGGAGAGTCAAGTAAGAAAAGAAATTGTTAATAGTAATTAGAATTTAAGGGCCTAAGAGAGACGTTGGATTAGGCTGGTTACACATGAATTACAATCCGCCGAATTATAGCTTAAAATAGGTTGGCAAAGTTCCATCTAAATCAGTCGGGTAGTTTATAGTCTCTGGACTATCTTAAACCTATTATACCTACTTAGTTCATCAGTTGTCCCATCTCACTCGTTTATCTGCTTATAAATTGTGTCGTCAATGCTTACAATGGAATCTGAGGAATGACACTGGCAATATTTTGGACCAAAAATAAGAGTATTTTTTCTGATAACCGAATTTACGTCTTTTATGAACGTTGCTTCAACGGTAAGTGGTACATAAATTATTTCTATAGAAAAACTGTAAAGGTTTAAAATGCCAACATAAAAGTCTGTGACAGCATATATCTTGTTATTATATTCACGTGACAACGATTTTATATGTTAAAAAGTAATAAAAATCTGTTGGAGATATTTAACAGGTTCTAATATCAAAAAATTGTTCCAGACAACTGTCATGAATGATAAACTTATTGTTGATTTAAGTTAATCTACAACGAACAGTGTAATTTAGGAAAAAAAATTAGTAATTAAAATCTATTTTGAATTTCCACCCAATAATAGATATCTACAAAATTTCATCGAAATCGCTTCAGTGGTTTCGAAAATTAGCGTGAACAAACATCGTGACACTAGAATATTATAAATAAAGATTATTAGTAACTCCTATAGCCATATCCTTTCGTAGTTTTTAATAACTAACGAGTTTATCAGAATCTTGAGAAATGTCTCTTCTGTGATCTTACATGCCAAAAACTATTTTAAAAATATATGTAATTAACATTTAGTCCAGAAATATACAGGTTATGTTTTTGTAATAAACGTCTTTTCCACACATCTTTGTATCATTGTTTGGCGTGAAGGATAACAGAAATGATATTTGTGTAGACGCGATGACACGCTGACTTTTTAATATAGATTATTCGCTTCTACATTGATATCTTCACAACGAGATCACGGAATCTCTCATATAAATTCCCTTAGGCAGAAATCCAACATAACCTGCAATTTACTTTAATTTACATATATACTCTAAAAGATTTATCACTCGAAAACAAAAAAAATTGTAACTTTATTTTCGTTGTTCGCACTTGACTACGATACAACCTGATAGTAAGTGGCGATGTGTACCGTATAGGTGGGTGTAGGTAGTTCGGCGGGTTCTATAATCCACGCAAGAATCTTAATATCTTGGACATTGTAACAAAATATACTTTAATAAAAATTGGATTTACCAAATTGCTATACTTTTCTCAAATGGTTGAAAATGATTCTATTCTATCGCAAAAAAAAAATCGTAAATAGTACTAATTTCCTTACATGTATTTTTTTTGCAAATGGACAGCTTGCAACTAAGTAGATATTTAAAAAAAAATTATTCAATAATTTTGGGTAGATATGTTTTTTAATTCTACATAATTAAAATATTTTTTTATTGTGACAAATTAATTTTGAATTTATACAATTAGGAGGGGTGTATAAAAGACAGATATTTTTTAAGTTATTTATATTATATTTATATAATTACATATAAAACCTATTGGTTCATTATAATTGGTGGTATTGTCGCTTGTTGATAGAAAATTCTATAAACATCTTAAAGTATTAGGAATCTGTCTTAGGGTACTAACACTATCTATGTACATTAAGTCTTTGTCTCAAATATTTATACATTATCAGAATTCAACTAATATTAAATTTACCAACATATCAGCTCAAAATGGAAACATTCCAATCCTTATTAATAAAAACTTAAAAATAATGACTAGATAACAATATAAAATATATTTTTAAACACTAACTGGAAATTGTAAGGCTAACTCTAAGGCACAGCGTTTTGAGTCTTTTGCGATATAAATAAATGCTTATGTATGGAACAATATCTTTCAGTCTTGGTAATGTTATTCCATCGATGTACGAAATGCAAACTGAGTATTCGGTTGTTCAGTGCCGAGTCTGGTGGAATGCATCGATGGCTTATAGTCCATCATTATCCCCTCTCATTAGGAATATACTGATTGCTCTTAATTAGAAGCTCTCCTCGTCTCCGCGCTCGAATCTCCCTTGAAGCGAATACTTGTTTTTTCATAATCAACAAGCCGCTTAATGGCTGCACTTTGATCTCCGTAACGCACGGTACCTGTAGAAGAAAAAAAAGGTTAATTCAACTCGGGATTAACTCTTGTTTCGCGGTAAAGGCCCAATGTCAAACCAGATTCTTAAAGCAAGTGTAGGTATAGTCACTTCACGTGAATAGATATCGTCAGATGTTTGCTTAGCACTTAGCAAATATTGTAACACGTGTGCCGAGCTCGCCGCCCTTCTATTTCCTCTTGAGATTTCGTCTTCCGGTACAATAAATTAATAGGCGGTGAAGCGAGCGCATTTTTTGCCAATTTTAATTTTAGGGTTTTTGAATTTGGAACGCTACCGGGGTTTATATGAAAGCCATATGGCAAAATCTACTCTAGCTTTGATTACATCTGCTTTTAGCAAAGCTTGTTTCCATTTCAATCAGAGCAATATTTTATGAGCACTCGTTAGAATACAGAAGAATTTAAGTGCAATCTACTACATGCGGGGCGAACCGCAAGTTTGTTAGAAATAATTGCTGTTCGCCTATTGAAATAAAACGAAAGAATGCGGGTGCCATCTAAGTTATTAAATATTTTTTATACGTATTCCTAAATTTATATTCCCGAGCACAAAAATTTTACCTCACAAGCTAAACTTTTTGTAAAGGCACATATTTTAAGATTCGCCATTGTTGGAGACACTATTGTATTATTGTGATTCAACAATAAAAGATCAAGTCTACGCGACGACGGTTCAATGCGCAACCATAATAGTATGATGTGTTTTCTACAGAGCGCGCATTAAAGACGATCCTAAATCTTTGGAAGGCGAAAATAAAGAATAGACCTGACCCGGAAAGTAACCAAGGATAACGAATCCTACAAAAAATATTAACCTGCTTTTAAATTATAATACTAATATCTCTGAAACTTAAAATCTTTTAGCTTCATTTGTCAACATCGTCTCGACGGAAAGTAAACTAATGATAAGAATTCAGGTTTATCAATCCCCGAAAGCAAACACCATCAAGGACTCATTCAGAAATTGTTAATCTTTCTTATCAACTTTTTTGGGTTTAAATTCACCTTGGTAAGTTTTATTACCGTGACATTGAAAGCCCAGAGCTTGAAGTTAACTAACATAAACATAGCTGAATTTATCACAAAAAAATTAACATAGGATCTATTGAAAAATATGGACATGAAACTCACCAGAAATCACTGTTGCTGCCACCATGATATGACATCAAGAAGTTCCTCATCTTCTGGACTCATAGGTTCGTAGGAGTCATATGCGTCATGACAGTTTTGACCCACAGAACTTTCAGATATAAGTGATGGCGCCGGCGAATGAGACTCTTCTGATGACGGAGGCGTTTGAGGACCCGAAGAGTTGAGACTTAAACCAATTTGAGTATCCGAACAGCCTTCCTCACTTTCTTCTAATAATCGTTTTAAACTTTTAATATATTCCACGGCTAGTCGCAAAGTATCAACTTTGCTCAATTTGCGCGAAGATCCCCGACCGCCCGCCAGAGCCGCAGACACAGCTGAGGGTATGTGTTGTCTCAGTGCCGCAAATCCATTGTTTACTTGCTTCACTCTGTTCCTTTCGCGTGCATTTCTTCTCGCAACTGAAGCCGGCTGGGTCGGATACGGCTGATGAAGATAAGACCTCTTCTTGCAGCGGGCCGGATCGACAGGCGCAGGTGCCAGCCTCCTCGGAGCAGGTGACTGAAGCTGCGCGAGCTTCTGATTAACGCCGAGATTTTGGTAAGTGTGAATCGCCGCCATCGGCATCGCGAGTATATCGAGAGTAGGTCAAGTGGAGCGCACGAGTGCGTGCCGCGGAGGTTGCCGGTGGATTGGCGGAGGTGGCGCACACCCCCGACACTAAGTAGCGCGCGCGGCGAGCGGCGCGGCGGCGGTGGGGCGCGTGCCAGGCGCGCGCGCACGCACGTCGTGCGCCCTTCCCCTCCTCCTCCTGCCTCCTCCCCCGTGCAAGCTCTTCGCCGCCCGCCGACCGCTCGGCTACTTGTTGCACGCTGATCAAAATACGCCGGCACTTATTATGCCATAGAGCCAGCGAGAAGCTCGCGCCGCTATTGTTGCACGTTGTTGCGCATAATTATCCTGTCCATTACCTTGTTCGGAAGACGAGATCTGCTCGTATCGTCTATTTAGAAGTCGTTAGGTAGAATAGACGCTGTAAACGGTCGACGACGATATTGTGTTATTAATGGCCTTGTTTTGTTTTTTATATAATTATGGACGGTGTTCCCAGAAAACATAGCTATCGTGTTTTATCTTCGACAACTATTTCGATCTCTACAAGTAGTACAAGCCGCGAAGCAACAATATAACTAGTCGAGCACAAGCTCTATCATCTGATATGCTCATTTTAATGTATTTACATATAAGGCGCGTAGCTGGTATCATGCGTTTATATTATCAGGTTCATCATAATCAGCAGATTCCTCATCGAGTCGTCTGCGAGGCATCAGGGTGGTTAATGGGAGCATTGCGCCGGGCTGCGCCTCCAGGCAGGTGGTGCAGCATCAACGATCAGTATTCCGAGCTCTTGAAGTGCCAGCTTATTTTTATTCTACTCTAATTAAAGTGTTGGATTACCGAGTTAAGTAGATAGGAGATACGTTTCGCAATAAAGATAAGCTTAGTTACGTTTTGCATTTGGCTACGCAAACAGGGAACGCGTTGAGGATTAATGGTAGTAATTTTATGTAAAACGCATACGATTATTTGCGTTTGTGCGTCTGGGCTAAATATAAGTGTGGTCCTCAGTGGGTTGGTGGCGTCAAGTTATGGGCAGGTGGTACACTGGCGTGCGACACCATTCCTGCCGGGCGGCGCGTCAACCACATCAAACGCCGCCGGTGTACTGACGTGAATGGAAACCTTTCATTGATATTGATTTGTTTTATTTTTAAAATGTTTGTATCTTTAAAAAATGGGTCTCCCAAAAATTTTGTAATAATGATGTAATAGATTTTGTAATAGAGATGCGATAAAGGGTGAAATGAAGTAATATATATTTTTTTATTTCTTCGATAAAATTGAAATAAAAAGAAGTTTGGTTGTATTGGTAAAAGGTTATAAGAAACATTAAATAGTGAAAAGAATGAAAATAATTTAACTTAATGATACACACAAACAATTTTAGGTAATTAATTTTTTATTTTTGAAGAGATTGTGGTGTATTAAATTGATTTATTAATGTTGTTTAAGAGTAATATTTCAAAATAAGTAATTTATAGCACAAATAAAGACATGCAATTTAAAATAGTATTAATTTTCTAACCTTTATTTAAAATAGACAAATCTTCTAGAAAAACACGTTACTAAAAATTAATAATTTCGTGATTGATCCCTTAAAATGAGCTCAATAGCGCCATCTACTCGCACCCCTAACAATGCGGAACTAAAATTGATACAACGTTTCACCACCACAAAAAGCTTCCCCTATATAAATGTAGAGGGCGGAACCAGCATAATATAAATATGTAACTGAACCATACACTTAAATTAACTTAGAACTAATTTTGAGTTTGTCGTGAAAAATCAGCAAATTAATAATTAAATTTTACTCAAAAAAATGTTTGAGCTTTTTTGTTACAATAGAGCAATGAAAATGACAATCCCACTTCCTAACGCCATATATTAACGAATGCGAAAATACGAATTTCGAATCTGTTCGTTTGACTTATATAATTGTATAATACTATTAAAAATACTTCTGCAAGCGTTTTATAAAATTGACCCGAAAACTAATATTAATCTGTGACGTATCCGGCCGGGGGTCGAATACGGGACCTACGAGACAAAATCACTAGAGGGTCATGATAGGCACCTTCAATTAATTGTAAAGTGATACTTAATTATTGTTTATTATTCCACTTAAGACGCAATGGATATTAAAAAAACCTCGCTTTTACGCCATTTTATTTTTACGCAGGGAATACTAAGAATATAAAATGGATGGATGTAGTCAGAATATGTTCATAAACTTTAATTTGACTTATGAACGCGGAGTTAATAAATGTGTTAAATAATTTCTTGTCTTTTTTGTAAGTTGGTAAAGACTTCAATTGATGTTAATGAGATTGTTTTTACTACATATATAGGCAAATCGCTACATAGTATAAAACAAAGTCGCTTTCTCTGTCTGTCCCTATATATGCTTAAATCTTTAAAACTACGCAACGGATTTTAATGTTATTTATTTAGTTATTTATTTATTGATTTAGGTAGTACGAAGTCTGACGGGTCAGCTAGCATTTAATATAATATATTAATTAATTTATATTTCGTAGAGCGATAAAGATGGCTGTTTTAAATCCCTAACTAATGAATAAAAATCAAAATCAATCAAATCAAAAAAAAAAAAAACGAAACGTACATAGTCCACGAAGATTCGAGCTTAAAGACGGAATTAATCGTATAACATAAAACCAATCATTTTGTTCTGACAAAAACCATTCTTCTGTTTTTGTTACTTATTGTTTTCCAATACAACTGACTTTCTTTTACATTGTTCTTGTAATTTTTTTATTTTTTTTTTATATAGGTAATATAAGTTACTTGACTACAATCCCACCTGATGTTGAGTGGTTATGTAGTCTTAGAACAAGTCTATTCACTCTTGTCTTGAAGACGCCTGCTTTATACTTGAGCAGAAACACAGACGCTGGCAACTTATACCAATCTTACGTAATCGTGAACACTTGTTGACAACCTTTTAAGCTGTAATTAGTTTGTAAGTTTTCCAAGTAAAGAAAAAAAACTAAGTAATAATTTTAAATTTTAAAAAATTCTCCACGTCTATCCGTACATCCAACCACAGGCTAACATCAAGAAACTTGCGCACTCAGAATCAATGATTACTCAAATATCTCAATAATATTATATGTATTATTTGATATTTGGTAATATCCTATAGTAGTAAGCTAGAAGTTAATGCATTATTAGATTTAAAAGCGGATACAAATGTGTTTAGGTAAAAATTTAGGCAGTTTTTTTTAATATTCGTAAGATTATCGACAAAAATATCCATAAAATCCTTATCTTCCATTATAAAACATATTGTATATCGATAGATATCGATGTCTATCGGCATTGTCCTTGACTCCTGTCTCTTGTCTTATCATTTATGCCTGGTAAAGTAAAAATATTTTACCGGTTTCTTGTAAATTTATTAACACTGTAACGTATTTACATATCGCTGTACGCCTCTAAAGCACGGGTCGGCAACTTTTTCTTATATGAGGGCCACAAATGTTATAAATTTCGGTCCGGATTAAATTTCATATGTCATCGTCGGAAGGATCACAAGAAGCCCCAAGCTGCGTTGTGCGGGCTTTGTGTGGGCCGCACTACAATTACACACGGGCCTGATGCGGCCCGCGGGTCACCAGTTGCCGATCCCTGCGCTAGAGTATCTTAGTAATATATGCCTTAGTAAATTCCTTGTGAAAATTATAGCGAATTGATACGGTTGTTAAAGATAATAATAAATTCAGCGGATGACAATATAATTATATTAAAAGTCTACTAAAACGACCGCGTAATCAAAGAGACCGGTAAACGTGGTTCTCTTGATCCATTAAGTATTAAGCTGCGTAATCCAATAAAATTGATCATCCCCAAGTGTTTTCGGCCACGTGTAATGTAGGGTTCCGTGATACGAAATGAGACGAAAACCGTATGTTAGGAACCAATCAAATCTTATGTAGAGACTTTGTATTGTAAAAAATTGACTTTCGTTAAGTGAGCTTTCGGCTCCTACGACGAAATAAACAATTTTAATTTTATTTTATTTTATTTCAATCAACAATACGAAGTTCTTAGGTTCATCGCCTATTAAACTAATATTAAAAATAACAAAAAAACATTAAAACACAGTTCTCAGATAGTAAAATTGTGTTTAAATTTTTAAATATTTATTCTGTTATTAATTTTATACTTGACGTAGGGCCTTAGGTATTGTCTATAGCGACTTGAAGCATTATCAAAAAACGTTATAATTTTTACTTTATTTTGCCTAGTCTTCATAGAAAATACCTATCTGAAATCGAACTTATAAACGACGCAAACTTAAGATTTAAGTCAGTAGTTGATGTTCTCTTTGACCTGTTACCTCTTTGTAAACCGTCGCAATAGTTTATCATTTAAATTTAATAAATATGCTTCTTTCGTGATTTTTTCAGATTTTTGAAACGGACCTATTTTTAATTCATGAAATGGATAATTCTTTAGTGATTTTTATCGACTTCAAAAAAGGACGTACTCAATTCGTGGGCTGTTTTTATATAATACCTTAGAACTTTATACTGAGTGTACCAATTATAATTTTCTTATTTGATCGCAATAAGCTGGTGCTTGCGATTTGATCCCATTTTATTTTAAGCGATATCTGACTAGCAGTTTTGGAATTATTCTTCCTATTAATATTTTTGATTTATTTTTAATGTTAGTGACAATACAGTAGATAGTACCTTGTGGCAAGTAAAAGGAAAGGTGATGCCTTTCTATATGGGCATTACTATCAAAGGACAAAGGCATTCGAGTACATTCGCGACCGATCCTCTTCCTAATCCCGTTACACCAAAAGCAAGCGAAAAGTTATAAAAAAAACATTCGGGTACATTCGCGACCAAAAACTCGCCTAAAAGCGAAAGCAAAGCGAAGCGAAATAAAAGTGGAAAGCATCAGAGCATTAGTATTGTCGAACGCAAACATTGCTGTTGGGGGTATAATTTTACGGACTGACACCGCGGCAGTGTTGCCATTCCACAATATATCACATGCTCGCGCCGCCACAGCGTATAATTCGTGTAATTTATAGTATACCTACTGAGTCTAGTAGCATCGACACGGTTAATAGCGGGTAACCACGCGACAGAGGCATTCGTGTACACTCGCGACCAAAACGCCTCCAGCGCTCGGTAGCATTTACATACAAACATTGATATTTGTTTTGGATTATTTTACATAATCGTGAGAACGTGTGGTCTTTAGGTATCGTTTTATATACTTTCGAAGCAAAACTGCTATGGAATTGTGATTTTCAAGTTAACGAAAATTGCTCATGACAAAGACTTCATATAACCTTCATAATAAACATTTAGAACGACCAGACGTCACCAACATATACTTCACATGCAATAGTGGATACCTCAGTAATGCACTGTATGCATCCAACTGCTTTGATTGAAAACAATTGTATAATAAACACGAGTATGCATGTTATGTTAATTTATCAATAAATTTCATTTCTATTTTATACATTATTTTATTCTTGGTATATATGTATCCCATTCTCTCGTAGATTACTTTTCTAAAAATTGCATTTTACCTTCCTTGAGTTGCATACATACAACCTTTCTTAAAAATATGTTTATTCAATGTTCTCGATGATCATGTATCAAAGTGTTAAAACAATATTTCTAAATATTATTTAATGAAACATTTTTCACGAACTCAAAGCGATACAAAAGACAGTTATAGGGTGATAATTTATATTGGGAGAATATAAAACTTATTAGCAGTAAAACCATGTAGCTTTACATTACTTTGCAATGTAATTGATGTCTTTGACCACCTCGCGCGACCGTAAAATAAAACATAGAAGCTTTAATGTTCTCTCTGCTGAGAATTTATCCTTAAAACTGATGACCTCCACACCGACTAAGTTTTTAAAAAAAAGTTTACTAACCAGCTACATGTGAAAAGGTCAAATGATTTACGATAATGCTATCTCAATAAATATCTATGTAACTGTACTGGGCGTACACTCTACGCTGTACTTACACTGTGTTTTATTTAATTTTATTGTACATTAAGTTCACGCAGTGTAGTGTTGCCAGTTTATTTTTTATTTCGCTCATCTGTGTCGATTATTCATTGATCAAACAAATAGCGTGGCTTCATCAAAAGAATATTCTTTCGATCTCACGGCTAGATTGCATTTAATTATTAAATTTATGCTAGGGTGTCGACAGAAACAAGTTTTAATGTTTATGGTGTACAGAAATACCTAATGCTCGTATGACGTGTGCTTCATGTCTTCTGTCCAGAATTATTAATTAATAATCTTGCCTAGAAAAATGTGTTGCGAGAAATTGATGTGATTTGAATTTAATTGTAAAATTCATTAAAACTGTTTTATTTACATAAAATTAACTAGTTTTGAATTTGGACTTATATCCAATGCAAGCCTTCATAGTTAATTATTAAGACAATGTTTAATTCCTAATATTTCTTTATACCTTTGTTATGTTTTAATGTGTTTTTATTATCCTTAGTAAAATAATATAGAAAAGCCGTTACTGTTGTATGCTCCAGTACATGTATCTATTCTTTATTGCGTGAACCATCATTTAAAACGGCAAAGAATACGGAATTTGTATTAATGTACACTTATATGTACACAAAAGGCATATGTACAGCAGCGACCAATTAACAACTTATCTTTTTTTACACTTAATTTAACTAGAGCGTAACATGACATGCTTGAATCCTCAATCGTTCCGGAGCGGTGTGAGCTCGTAAATTAACGTTTAAGTCCTAGCCGCTCGTAATTAACAGCATATAAAAGTACTGATTATCTTTTAGTATTGACCGAGCAAAAGTACTTATTCATTAAGTTCTGATACGCGTCCAACATTAATCTGCCATGTCAGATTGGAGTCGAAAGTCAATTCAATTGATCCAGAGTCAATTTTACTCATCCAGTGAATTTGTGGTCAGGATTAATTTAACCGGACATTAAAATTAACCCTCTCTTTAAGGTATGTGTACGCCGGTTTATCGAAATCGCAGTTTGTTGAATGTCAAGTTTAAGAATGTTTGATTTTGAAAAGTTATTATTTATTAGTTGTATATAAAAATGTGTTTGTAAAATTCGATTTTATTTATGAATTTGAATCACATGAATTTAAAATGTTGCTGTTTGATGAAATATTCTTATGCAATATACAGGTAAACGAGCAGGTTATCTAAAGTGTACAGGACATTATAAATTATAAACACCAATGAACTCCTAGAAAAGAAAAAAAAAATCTGGTGGTTTCGTAGTAAAGCCCTAATTTATTGAATATAAAAAAAAAGAAATTAGCAATGGACCCGCTACCTGAATGACTCCATGTCATAGTTCTGAGGGAACACCGATGTAAGAAGTTCGTTCCACAATTTGCAACAGCAATTTGTACCTTCTGCTTTGTAAGAAAATACAGTTTTTAGTGCTGTTTAACAAGTGTAATAAACATTAATTTATTCATAATTGTACAACTGTAAATAAAATTTAATTACTTTTGTTATTCATAAACTATAGGTACCTAAGTAAGAGGTCGTTAATTAAGTGTTAATCATCTGTAATAGTTAATATTCTTTATCTTAATTTATTTATGTATTCAATTAGAGCATAATAAAAGAAATATTTCAGTTCATACTATTATGAAAAGTCAATTTAACGCAGAATTAAAAATTTACACAATTTATTTTGTTTAATTTTATTGATAATCCAAATTTATTTATTGATTTAAAATTTAAATTAAATTTTACATTACAATAAATACATTTTCTAAAATAACAAAGATTAATAAACCCGAAAGCGAAGGGTTAATAATTAATTACTTTACGACTTCGTCATTACTGTAGGATGTCCAAATTGATTTTTTGTTCGTGACTTTGCAGCTGATTTATACCGCAGATCTTTAAATTAGAGGGTACAAAACAATTACCCATATTTAAGGTGTAAGTCTAATTGAAGAATAAATGACTCGCTGGAGGCTTATAATAATTCAGTATGTATTTAGATTCTCACGTATGAGTTATGGGGGGACGGGTTTTGGATTATTAATAAATGTAATAATTAACTTAATATTAAATTTCATTAAATTCTCATTGGAAAACCATATGATAAATACATTGTACTACTAGTTAACCTTGGAGACGTTATTCTGATAAAGATTTCGTTGACATACTGCATCAGGTACCGTGGTCATTAGGAACTTTTTGAAAATCAATCTATTGGTTTTTGAGTTAATACGCTTACCTATGTATGTACAAAAATATAAATCTTTCCTCTTTATAATATATACGCAGAGATTTTTAATAGATGTACTTCCTCCCTTGTCTTTCTTTGAGTCTGTATATCTCTGTTTTAATGGCACAATCTAAGAAAATAACCTCAATATACGAGTAGCTTAATGGTAAAATGGGATGGCATTTTAATGTTCTACTTGAATACATCGACGATGACGATCTCTTTACTTCAAAGCATAATCTTATTGTTTTCTGTTGGCAATATATATAAGTTTGAGAACCATATCGAATTTCTGACACACTGTTCCGCAGATTAGAAATATTTATGTTAAAACTGTATCTTGCTGTATAGATTAAATTAGACAAAAATTAGAAAACCTCTTATTAGAAAGAGCGAATAATCTTATTAGAAAACCTAAGAAACCTATATTATTGGCTAGTGACAGCGATATTGTGTGTGGAAACATTGAACTTTTAAGGGAAACTTTGTAGAAACTTTTGAGGGGTGAATTTTCAAAAACCTCTCACTAGTTCATTCCTTATCTTATAAAAGAAATTCTTGCACAATCTTTTACGTTATTCGGCTCAAGAAGTTATTAAAATATATGGATTTGTGCCCAAATATCGGTATATGTTATTAATCTTATTAGATTATCAATTCCAATAAGACATAAATACGTCATCTAAATTTATTGTATGATACAATGTATAGATTTGAAATCTAGATAGAATCTGGAATAAAAAGTATTAAACAGCTAAAAAATTAACAGAGAAACGATCATGGGTAAATTATTAAAGTACCTATATTAAAACATACATATATATTATATCTTTTTAATAATCATATTAAATATATTTTAGTACGCCTATGTATACATTTTGATATTCACTTAAGAATATGTACAATAAAGATAAAAAAATTATTGGATTTGATTTGAAGGAAATATAAACCCATTCATTTTAACTTAACTACTAAATTAATTATTTAAGCATATAATTTCTATTCTTAGTTCATTGAATTTTGTAGATATCTTATAGCCTACGAGGTCAGTACGTTTCCGCTACGGGTAGCAAGTCTACATCGTAGCAAAGGTAAGTACCAGCTAAGCCTATTGTTACGTCACAACTTCCTATTGGTTGCCGCAATACCTCTTAGAGCCTCCCGCTCCAATCACGACGGCCTTGTTATAGATATTTGCAACCGTTTATATACAGTGTTAGTTAAGAGTAGGTATTTAACTGGATAGGCTAAGTTTGGTTTGATCTTGTTAGTCGAATAGTTACCTACTAGATTCCGTCCGCGGATTCCACCGCTTGGTATGTTGATAAAAAGTTATTCTAGACTATAATTTACTCGTATTCCTACTACTAAATTTCACATAGATTTTCTCAGTTGTTTTTGTATGCAAAAATAACAAACCTCCATCCATCCATACATCTATCTATAGTTATAACCGTTCGCATTTATAAAACGAATAAAGACGAAAGTTCAGTTCCTTTGTATGGGTAAACTCAAAAACTACTAAACCGATTTTAGAAACTTCATCGGCAATATGTATATTAAAATTTTAGGATATGGCGCTCCTATTCCTAGTAAATAAATACAATTTTTCCTAGTAACTGATGATACAAAGAACAAAGGGTTAAAGTGACGGCCCCTTTGTTACCAGTAATCAATAGAGTATGTTTGAGTTAATCTTTACTAATCTTATTAGTACTCGGCATTTTAAGTACACGAAACTGAATTAGAGATTTTTAGGAAAAAATCTTATTAGAACAATTTCTATGAGCATTCTGTTAAGGTATACGCTCTGTCGATTGAAGATGCAAAGTATCGATTGTCGATGTAAAGTCGAATGTCGATGTAAAGTGTCGATTGTCGATGTAAAATGTCGGTTGTCAGTCGAGCAGAAGCGTGGTCGGAAAGTAGCAATGATACCCTAATTCTTTGAACATTGGTCACAGGTCTCGCGGCGCTCAAATTTGTACATACATCACTTGCTTCGGTAAAGGAAAACCTGCACTCCTGAGAGTTTCCCATAAACTTCGTGTGTGAAGTGTTGGAAAACGACTGAATTGTCTCGTTACTTCTAAGTTTAAGCTAGAAGTCTTTTTTATTTTTATGAAGTAATCAATTTTAAACATGGTTGTCGGAGACTGTTAAAATTTTTTTCTTTCATAGTACATTACGTACTCATTATATACTCGTATATGTTAAACTTCTAAATTACTAATTTTATTCACATTTAATACACATAACTTTACATTAATAAAATTTTACTTTTCTTAACTACACCTAGAAGTCTAGAACAAAACGACTAAATTTCATGCTAACTATTTTATATTATATTATATTTATATTATTAACTAGTTTAAGCTTCTAAGTTTCAACTCAAAGTCTAGACATAAACCGACTGAATTATCACTTCTAACTTTAAATCAAATTCACACAAAATAATTTTAAAACAACTGAAATTTTAAGTTAATTTTGAATATTATATTAATAGTGTTTCTTGCAAACCTGCATACGTCTCTTTACATGCAAATTTATTGCATATTGGAAGTTAATTCGCGAAAGTAATGGAACAAACAGGTTATCGGTGTATCAAAACGTAATTTATATAGTAATAAAAATTATTATTAAAAGTGAGTTAATGATTAATTGAAGTTGATTACTCCCCATAAAGTATGTGACGGATGAAAGCCATAGGACAAGGAAAGGTTAGAAATTATAATCAGTATATGAAGGCCAAAAAATTATGGTTACAAATGAATACCAACGATTACTGTGTCCCTGCCCTGACATCGACAACATAAATAACACACACATATGCTTACATACTCGTACACACATGTATAACCACGCATACTACATAAATAAACTCCATCAATTCACACAACGAATCAAATCTGTACGGGTTTAGGTTTACAGACAGCGTCTCTTTCAACTGGGCTACATGACCACTGTATGAAATGAGATGGAAAATTAATTAAAATCAATATAAGTTTACGAATTTCTGTTTTATGCCCTTGTCATAAAAGTTGCCAAACTGGTTTCTTTACATTTAAAATATATTAATATAGCCGAAGATATTAAGAAAAATTTACAAGTTCTAGTAAACAATTTGAAGATATCTATTAGGTGATGTAAACATGAATATTTTACAAAACAAAACAGGCTCGTCGATGTCAGACAAAATATAATAAATATATAAATTAAAAAAAATCCGTGAATATAAAGTCTTAGCATAATTGACTAAACTAAGCATAATATTATAAATAATTTTACCCAATTAAAATGTAGTATGAAAAATCACAATATTTATATGTTGACCAAGAAGAGATCATTTTGTTAAATTTCTTATTCTATGGTTATAACGAAGAGGTGTTAAAAGTGAACTAAACGTTCAATATTACAGCAGCGTTCAAGCGATTATCGAGTACTTTACCTTAATAAATCATTACACTTTTGAGACGACAATAAATTGAAGAAGATTCCTAAATTGGAATTTTAATTCGGTGTGCTAAATGCTACCGCTTTTACTAATCGTAGTATTATGATAGTAACTGACAGGCCGGTTGGTCTAGTTAGTGAACCTGACTACTACACCGGAGGTCGTGGGTTCGATTCCCACCCAGGTCAAA
>DWJZ01000772.1:0-28222 GCA_018249125.1 Asbolis capucinus
TTGACCTGGGTGGGAATGGAACCCACGACCTCCGGTGTAGCAGTCAGGTTCACTAACCACTAGACCAACCGGCCTGTCATTTCACCTATTCAGTCAATAAAATTTAATAAAGTCTCTTAAAGATGCATCGTGCAATAAAGTTATCCATTTTGCAGACATCGATAGTTGTACCGTAAGCCTATAAAATGGTATTATGTCGTCGCATTTATCGGCGTAGTTCGTACTTCGTGGAATTCGTATTGTTCAATTGCCTGTCGCATAGAAATGAATGAGTCTCACAGGAACATATCCTTACAAAAGACACTCCTGAGTATGGTATCTTTTGAGAGAAATGCTTACAAGTCCTTCCAAACTTTAATATTATTAAATATAATTTTATAAATGGGAAAGTTTATTTATTTATTTATAGAACCATCAACAGAATTACTAATTTTACATGATTAAACATATTGGCCCTTAGGTTGCTATTACACACGTAATTCCTCTTACAGGTAGTCACAGCATGCACGTGGAGACAACAAAAATGTACAATAACAGTAAAGTTAGATATAATGGCTTACAAGTAACACGTAAAAAGAAATATTATAAATCGATATTAAGCTAAGATGAGATTACATTAGCTCATTCAGTGTTTTAATGAATTTTGGTTTTGAACTCTCCAAGATTATCGCCAAAAAGATCTGTTTAGTCTCTTTAGATATTAATTTATTGTGCATATTGCTAGCCTAGGGTTTATGGTATGGTTACCAAGATTGGTTCTATAGGGTTTATGGGTGAACAATTTAAAGGGGTCCCGCGGTGACTGAGCTGGTACTTTGAAAGAGAATTGGCTCAACAGTTCTGGATTATCTGAATTCCTGTTGGAGTAAAGTTTGTAAGGATGACATGAAAATTACTAAACCGATAAAATATTAAATTACATATTAATTACAAATAAAGAAGTAAAATAAAACAAATATTTAAGGGGAGCTCCCATAATACAGATATATTTTGTCGTTATAGAAATACGGAATCCCAAAATTGTTTTTACAGTACAGTGAAAATAATAAAAATTATGTATTTTTTTATGTGTGTTTTTGGCAACTTCACCAAAGTTCAATGTGTTTTAAATGCATGGTATTTTGAATAATTTTTTTAAATTATTGTATTTGCAATTTATTTTTATATAACATAGTAACTTTCTGCACACCTTCTCCATGTAAATTTTAACTGTGCGTACCGTGTAATATTCGTGAAAACGGGTACAAAGTTTGCTTATTAAATATATAAATATCTAAAGAGAAAATAGTTCGGTAAACCACAATCACGGAACAGTAACCAATGTTTTATTCACAGCACCTCACTGGCCAGCGTCTCCCACAAATCAATCGAGGCTTGCCAATGCAATATTTATGGTGAAAATTACAATTTAAACTGCAGTTACACTGCAAGAGTTAACTGGGATTTATTAAATATTTTTTTATACGTGTTAGAAATTTTATTACAAAAGATATATGGTTGTTCTGTGCAATATTTTTATTGAAAACTTTATTTGATACTAGCTGCTTCGCTGACACACATACATTAATTTTTTTATTACAAGTGACCAAAAATCCCATACAATCTTTCCATCCTGTATCCCAAGGGAACCCTGGTATAGTTAGGGATGAAAAGTTTATTAAATGATAAGAAATTTTCGAGATTTAAAGTCATTCCGAAAATACTACACATATTGAGAGGCATTTTAGTACAAAATTTCACCCCCCTTTTCTATCCTTTATAGGATGAAATTAAAAAAACGCTGAATTTATATTGAAGGTATTAGATAAATTGAATTTCAAATTCGAGGTAAACTCGTACCGAGAAGCTTGGTTTGCAAAATTTCAAAATATTCACGTTATTTAGTCTTTTTTTTCTTTTCATAACAAAATATCAAAAAACCGAGAAACATTTCATTAATTTAAATAAGGCATGTTTGTTGCAAATTTCAAGAAAATCGGTTGACATTTAAGAAAATTCCCACACAAACTTTCTTCTTCTATTCCAGGCAAACCTGGGAATCATTCCGAATAAAAAATATCCTAAATGTTAATCGGGGATATAAGTAATAACTTTACGACGTCTAATCGAAATCTGTCCGTGAGTTTTCACGTGATGCGCGTTTAGACAGACAGACAATAATTCCAAAAAAAGTTTTCGTGCTCTATCTCGATATTAGAGTCCCACCTCATCAAAATTTTGAAAAAATATTTAATGTACAGGAAAAATGCACTTGAGTTTTATTATAGTATAGATATTTCCGTCCATCTGCCTTTAAGTATTCACTATTAGACGCAGAACTCCCCTAATTTCCGCAACTCTAACCGATCCTGAGCCTTCTGAATCCAGCGAGTGCCCACAGTCTTCAGGTCATCTGTCCACCTGGTTGAGGGATGGCCTATGTTTCTTCCGACATATGGCCTTCATTGGAGAACCTTAATTTAATTTTAAAACTCACTAACCTCAGTACGAACATTAGCAATACCTGTTATAAAAAGAAATGTATTTTACCTATGTTTCGACGTAAAAATTATATTCAATAAATCATTTATTACCCGTTTTATGTTGTAAATAAAAGGTGAATGCATCTCAAGAGCAGTTTTAGAGCAGCAACTTTAATGTTTCTGGTTAAACTGGACTGGCAATGGCTATGACACAAAATAGGCCCGTAGAAGCACCAGCGATCTGATTTATAGCAGAGAGGGAGAATATGCTACAGGCCTATTAACTAGAACTATACAAAGTGTCCTAGTATACATTTAGGTAGCCTACTATGTAATACCGTGAAAGTAACTCTGACATCAAGTCTTCACGTTTAGACTTCACGTCTAAACTACACAACCGATTTTGATGAACCTAGAGACATAGAATAGAACTTAAGGAAAATATAGGTTAATTTTTGCGTTTGTTATAGTTTGTGTATAGGTTTGTATGGAAGACCTGTATTATCGAACATATAAACATAACTAAAACGGTATGTTGTTATTAATTCCGATCACATACGAGACTATTGCTAATTTCAAGGCAACGCATTAGCACGCGCACTTCAATCTGATGTTTCAAATCTACGAGCGGCGTTGACATACCATCAGGTGACACTGTTTGTTTGCCTGCTTATAACATTAAAAAAAACTAGTTGCTTTTACTTACGCATTACCCGTCCCTTGCAGTTTTAATTCACAATCTCCTTTATGATTCAAAACAAAACCTTTTCTGCATATTGTCTGTGTACTGTTAGACGGAGCCGATGTCGTTACAACTGTTGTATTCAATGTACTCGCTGGCAGGTCAGTTACATTGGATTTGATTGTGTTTATTATAGTACTGTTATCGATAACTGTTCCTAGACCTGTTCCTGTTACTGTGACTTCGGTATTCGGTGGAGTTAATTCGGTAACAGTTGTAACTGTTATGTTATCTTGTTCGGGTTCTAAAGTGACGTTTAATGTAGCTGGCCTCGGAGTGGTGCGGTTTTGTGGTTTTATTGTCATTTCTGAATAATCGTACGCGTAATCATAATCCTGAAACATTAGTTAGTTTCTATATTTTTATATACATGGACTTGCCGATGAAATCTATATTAATATTGTAAGAAGAGTTTGTTTGAACACGCAATTCTTATGAACTACTGGTCCGAATTGAAAAGATATTTTTGTGCTGGATAGTCCATTTACTTAGGAAGGTTCAAGGATACTTTATTATCTCGGGAAACGGCTTTATTCCCGCAAGATAGCAGGTAAAAATTTATATGGCAAATCAGAAACCACTGGACCGTTTAAGATTAAATTGAGCTCAATTGGGTAACGTTTATTCTTAGGATACTTTTTATTCCGCACAATAGTTTTATTCCTGCGAAATCACAGCTTAAAGTAAATAATTTTGGAAAAACAACCCTTGCTGGATCGAAAAAGTAGGCAAACAATTAAGAAATCCACCTTGCCTTCCCCTAGATCGACATGTCAAAACCTTGGACCCCCTATAAGCAGATGCATTCAAAGCTCTCCGATAATTCTTAGTTTGTTCTTTCTTATACCATATTGTAAGGATCCTGAGAACCTTAATATACTGCAGACAAGGTGGCAAACAGTTTGGCAGAATGTAAAAAATATATATATAATTGTACAACTTTTGTTAAATAAAAAAAAATAATAAAAAAAAAACAATTGTATTCAATCCTTACTAATATTATAAACGCGAAAGAAACTCTGTCTGTGTTTCACGCCACAACAACTGAAGAATTTTGATGAATCTAGGTACAGCGGTAAAACAGAATTTAAGTAACGACCTTAGCCACTTTTTTGCGCAAAAAGTGAATTGAAGGGGTAGAAATAGATGAAAGTTCTTCATTATCGAATGTATAAGCATAACACTTAACATATTCATGCATAGATGTGATGTTGACAATGGGGGGGGAGTGTAAAGAGGGGGTTACATGCGGACGTAGTCGCAGAAAAAATCTAGTATATCTATACACATATGTAACGATTATCTGGCCAAAATGGTAGGCGGAGTTGTGCTCGGCGAATAGTACCACCGCCATCTATCGTCAGTTTAATGTAACTAAGAAGAAAAGATGGCTGAATGGGTTTTTAATATTGTCCAAAAACACATGATAACGGACTTCGCGAAAATTAAAGTATGTTAATTATTTGTCCCAAAAACCCCCTAACTTAATTTGTGTGGTTGTCTAAAACTAGATTGTCTGTGTGTAGGTCATTTAATAAACAGGTCGTTTCCTTTGCAAAACATGTACGGAATCCTATTAGAAAATTGATATTTGTTGTTTTGTTTCATTATAACGATGGAGTAGGTTTTTCCTACATGCATTTAAATGAGCTTTCACAGCCCGGCTGCATAAATATTCACATATGATTGTAAGCTATCGACAGGGTTAAGCAACAGCGGACGCGGTCGGTAGGAAGATGGGTAACCGCTAGTAGCAAAAAATTCATGAGCGCTTTTGTACTTCGGAGGGAACGTAAAGCCATCAGTCGTTACATGGCAATGGTCACGCCATGTCGGAGGTCTTACACTGAGGAGGCCTAGAGCCACTGTGCTCCAATGCAGATTGGTAAAGGACTAGTGGCCAAGTGTCAGAAGTTTACTTTCGTGTTATTATTATTTTTACGTTAGACGCGGTCACCTATCCTCCGACTACACCCGCTGTTGCTTAACTTCTTAATTGCCTAAAAATGAAACAGGCCGACAGGCTATGAATGCTTCCATACTATAATCTTCCGAATATAGAGTATCAATTTATTTTCCTGTAAATCTCCAAAAAAAACCTAGTGTAGCGAACGTCTACAAACAACTGCCTGCTTGATGGGGGATGCTGGCATCCTCACCTTATCTCGTAAAGGCTAGGCTGGTTTTTACATTTTATTTAACCTGCATGTTTGTATGTTCAAATCTTGTAAGCTTAATGAGTACCACATCCTTTATTCTACGGAACTATAATTTTTCATATTGCTTAATAGCGCTGACAATGCATTTTCCTAATCACGACCACTCCATCTAAGATCTAGACTAGGGAACTCCACGACGGCTCATACAGGTATCAAATTTTGTAAACAGGTACAATTATTAAAGCTTGTTCTAAACTCTACAATGATCTGGTCAATTTAAGTGCGTCTGTTTACAAGCTTTTTTTAATTTTTTTCTTCAGACTGTAATTTGTTATTTTTTTATTATATTTTTAAATTAGTATCTACTTTTACAGCCTAAGTATTTAGTTGTATATTGACTATTTTATTACAGTTTGTAACTTATCACCATTTGGTTGACTTAATTCATCAAAGTTCATAGTTTGATATACGAAAAATATGCAAATTATAGCAATACTTACAACATATTCTTCTTTCCCGCTTTTCATAAGAGCAAGAACATGAACACCCTTCAAATCGACTTGAACATTGAAATCCCCTGATTGACTTTGATCAAAAAAAGAAGAATCGACAGATACTGTTAGAAGGCCGTAAAGAAATAAAAATATTTTGTTACACATTTTTTGTCTGTTTCCGTTATTTTTCTGTATGTTGCGTTCAAGGCTCGCAAACAAGTACTGGCTGGCTTTCCTGCGCGTTTCTTCTCACTAAGTTGTTTCCATGAACATAACAGTTATTTCAAGTAAACGTGGGAAGGTCGATAGCCTCAAGTAGTGCAGTGCGTCCACAAACTGTTGCGTAAGGTTCGCGAACTAATTTCATCTAAACTTGACATGTTATAAAAATACACGCACAATTTCAATAGAATGAGGTCTAGTCTCAGTATAAGTGTATGTTTACATCATAAAAGAAAGACACTTTAATTACGCCCACAACTTAATACCCAAATTTTCTGATTTGTTAATTATTTGTAACATACAAACAAGTGAATACATAATTAAAAAGAAACAATAAAGGAATTACCGCCCATAGGTTTAACGCAAACCAGTAGCAGTTAAAGAAAAAAATAAAAAAAGAGACAGAAAAAAACATAGCGTACTTACCGATGCGTTGAAAGATCCTATTCCCGCTCTGTGACCGTTTGTACACCGTTAGAGTTTATATTTAGAACGAAATCTATAAAACAATAAAAAAGTAGGTAGGACCTATAGCATTAAGTCGTATCCTACATTACTTTCCTAATTTTCATAGACTCAATACTGACTATATAGAATCAAGCATTTTTCCATCATTTGACATTCACACCTATTTCCCATTTCAAAATAATTTAACCTTACATAGTTACTATCTGCATATAGTGCTACTACTGTAAGTTTTGCTTCTGTACAGCTTTTTTGTGTGTGTGTGCGTAAAAAAGTGCTTTTTCTGTTTCCATACAAACATCATGATCTAAACAGAAATCAAAATTAAAGACCAATTATTAATATATATTAAATAATATGTAGGTACCTTATTGCAACTGATAACTGTCCCACTACGGGATCTTCTTACAATGTTAAGTCAAGGCCACAGTCCACCACGCGCCAAGCGGGGATCTGTAACTATCACACAGGGAAGTCTCAGGCGTAAAGATTTCCTCACGATGTTTTCTTTCACCGAAGCAAGTGATAATCAATTTGTAATAGGCACATAACTTTGAAATTAAGAGGTGCGCGTCGCAGAATTTGAACTCAGTTCTCGCACTCCCGTTCGATGCTCAAACCATTAGGCTATCTCTACTCAACATATACCTATTATATACAATATTTTCAATTTTCTGGGAGCTATAATGAATCCTTGTCTGTATTGACCTATACAGAAACATCTACCACGGAACCATACGTCGGCCATCATTCGAAAAGTATCTCGGAAAACAAATGATATTAGGGTTGTCAAAAATCGGGCATAATAAAAAATACAAAGTTTCCTATTTTTAAGTGTATTTAAACAAATACCTTGACAATTCAGTAATATCCAGTGTTTATTTATTTATTTATTTTAATTAACAAAAATGTCTTCATCAGTCAGCGGTGGGAAAACGTTCACGTCGTCGTTCACCAACACGGTGGAATGATCAAGTCAAAAACTTATCGTCTTTCAAGCTTTAACGAATGCACATGCACTGGACAGAAACTGGTGGAGGCAGATCATCCGTGCCAAATGCAATCCTGATGCTTACCACGATCCTCAGACATGATGGACCGACCAAAGAGAGAAGTGACCGATAGAACTAGTTATATATTTTGGACAGGTTTTTAAAACCCTTTCCTTTTATTAGTTTATTTTAATGATAATAAAAAGTCATCCTCACACTACCAAAAGGGACTTCACCTCCCTTTAAAGTATCCACCTAAAAAAATGTTTTCAAAATTGTTTGTTTTTTTATTAGTGACTGACTGATTTTCACCTTACCAGATGGCAAGTGTCAATGTGGTCTTAGATGGTAAAGAGCACTATTTTAGCAAGATTTTATTCAACCACTTTGTTCCCCTGATGTACATATATCTATGCCAGGCAGCTACTGAGTACAAGTGTCTCTGCTATAGAAGTTATTTTTACGAGTGAGTGACAAATTTACATATAACAAGCCAAGTTTGGTTTATGACAAATTAAAAATTTACAATTTATAATAACATTGCCTCAACATTTTTCTTCTAAAGTTTAAGATACGTATCTGCATGCATAGATGATCTGTTGCTTATGATCTCATAAGAGGCGGATGGGCGGATTCAACTTAATCGGCATTGCATCAATCAATGTGTTCAATAAAGGATGGGTCCCATGGGTAATGCATAGTACTATATATGGTAAAAAGAATCATTGAAAAAGTAAGCCAAAAATATAATATCCAAGAATAGGACATAATTTATTAAAAAAAATTAGATCTTGCCAACGGAAGCCGTCACTGTCATTGCCAAAACTTTCATCCTACAGTCAGTGTCAGTTGTCAACAATTGTCATCCGTCAATCAAATTGTCATAGGTGATCGAAGAACAGAGGACTGAACGAACTCAACTCGAAGTTTTGTTTTGTGTCTTACGAAACGTAGACGATCGACGGTGATTATTATGTACACGGTATTTACAGGATAGAACTACCATTTTGTTATTGTTTACGTTTATGGAATACTTGCAAAAACTATGTTTAGCATAGATTTGCGGTGAATCTACATGTACATGAGAAGGAAAATATGTAAGAAAACATGATTAAGTTTTGGAAAAGTGCAGGTAAGATGTAATGTGATTGAAGTTATTCATTTATTGCTTTTGTTATTTTTGCTGATACGTTGATTGTGCCACCGTCGATAAGTCACAGGTTGTTTGTTGTTACAGCTAAGGCAGGCTGCCCGGTGCGCCCGCCAGAGCATAAAACTACACACTCTGAAATAAAAACACCACTGGAATTGGGAAGTGAAATTGAATGTAAGCCGTTTTTTATTTCAAGTCTTGTGTAGTCTTGTACGAGTAACTCTTCTATTATTTTTTACATACAGATTTAATTTTACAGGCCAATCGAACATATATGAAAAAAAATCGAAATTGTCTCTCACATTACATGACATACTTGTAGACAAAAAGGCTATTAAATATTTTATGTTATTTATGGAAACAATTGGTAAACACCTATTAATAAGATGTTGGATGGAGCTAGACAATTTTAAGATGCAAGTTATATTTAATAAGTTGAATGAAGATGATAAGCGTCTACAGTTAAGTCGTACCAAGAGTTTCGATGTTCAGTGCACTATGGACACACAGAGGAAGGAGGATGATACAATATCCCAAAGGTTCAACTGGCGGTCTAGTACAAGTAACTTAAAGCAAAACAAATCTGAGTGTTCAACCAGTTCATGTGGGAACTTAGCTGAGCAAATTATAGTTACGGAAAACTCCCATACAAAAAAAGTATTTTTTAATCCAACAGAGGAAGCTATAAATCTCTTCAAAAAATATGTGGCATTAGAAGCTCCTAATAAATTAGTGTTACCTGATGAATTGAGAAAATCAGTTATAAGTAACATATGCCAACCAGAAGGTCAGATAAAGGAAGACTGCTTTGAGCCGGTGCAACAGGCCTTATTTCAGCAAATGGACACCCATTTTATAGAGTTCCGCAATAGTCCCTTATATGTAAAAGCACAAATAGATATTTTAACTATGGGCTCCATTGAACTCCCAGATATATTGTATAATGAAAATATATTATTCTATTTCACAGAATATCTAGAGCAAGAATCTTGCAGTATTTTATTGGAATTTTTAATAGCTGTAACGCATTTTAGAGACAATATTACTAATAATATGGATTCCAGTCCGGAACAGAAACAAGGTGATGCTATTGTCTTGTATGACAAATATTTTTCCCTCCAAGCAACCAATCCCGTTGGATTCCCCACTGAAATAAGGTTGAAAGTGGAGAGTGATATATGTGCAGAGGGTGGGCTCCTCAATACATGCTTTGATATGCCATACAGAATTATATTCAACACATTATCCAAGTATGTGAAAACATTTTTAGAATCCGAACTATATTACTCCTACCTCTCTGAAATGGTGCATTCAGTGGATAGATTATGGTCTTCCAAATTCAAATCACACTCAGATTGTAGTAGTGAGTTTAGCATAAGTACTCAAAATACTCTACTTGCTATGGGAGATCCCCATTTTAAAAAGAAACGGAACTATTCTGTACCTGACATGTCTATAGACTCAAACCAGCTTTACAATGCTGATGCATTATGGCAAAGAAAAAAGCATGATGGGCTAAGCCTGGGACGAATAAATAGTTTGGGTAGGTTTGAGTCAAAATTTGAGCCGGATCCCGATAAAAAAGATAAGTCAGTGTTAAAAAAAATGGTAAGCAAACTTGTGCCAACAAATACATCAAAAGTAGAAGAAGAGATGGCTTGGCAGATAGCGCATATGATTGTGAAAGATGTAACCGATTTAACAATGGCACCTCCTGATAATGACAATGATGATGTATGATTGTGATAGTTCTATAAAACATATTGTAAATAATATAAAAAAATACCTATAATTTAATAAAGTTATCTTTAATGTGAAGTTATCTTTAAAGTATTTTTATACCAATATGTTTTTCAAGCATCCAGATTTAGATAGACTGCTCATCTACAAAGTTATGTAGATATTAGACCTCTCCAGATTCTACTCTTATTATTGGGTGACCTAAACCCAACAGTGGGACAATTATGGATTGCATGGGTTTTTTTACATTAATTAAAGTTGACTACATTTCTACAATACCATCTGATAAATGGAGACCTGTGTTCAATAGTGAGCCATAAATGTTAACATTTGACAATAAAATAAAACTTCTTTCAATACAAAAACTGTATATTAAAAAAGATATATAAAGTTAGGTAAAAAATAAAAATTATAAACTTACAATAAATAAAATTATATTAAGCTTAATTATGCGAATATAAGTATATAAATTCGTAAAATAAATAATGGAACACACCACACATTTTCTTCCGTATATACCAGATATTAAATATTAAGAGATGCCTCATGCAACATATGTTACAACATCTAAGTTTTATGTATCATCTTGATATCATATATACCACCATACTTTATATCTGATTTCTTATGTTAATTCCTGTATATTTGATAAATTACAAATACCAACACTGGCCTTTTGTATAATAACATTAAATAACAATAGGAACTTTTTAAACTGGGCTTTGGAGATAGGAATCATATATAGTTAAGTACACATCTAATTTTATATACTCACTAGCGCACTAAGAGCCCTTAACGGTTACTTAAATCACTGTTTAGTACAGAACTTGTATAGAGATTCTGTATTAAGACACTAAGTAATCATTAACGACTAAGTGCAGTAGTGTTATCCTAATGGTTAACTTAAAATGAGCTTTAATAAGAACAAACTGTAAACTAGGAGTTCACATAGTTGCATAGCTTTGAAGATTCTGTGGAGGTATGTTAGACATTTGTAACCTAGGGGGCTCGGACCCAAGTAAAGGTGACTGTTCATCCAGGAAATTAAACTCCTTTTGTGATGTAGAAAATGCCACCCTGTATCTTCTCTCCCCAGTGTTCCACTTACGATATACTAGTGCGTTTAACAAAGCTTGCATAGGATTTAACAGGGCCTGGAAAGAGATTAAAAAGTTCTATTAAATAGTTATCTTAATTATTTATTCGAATTCATTATTGTACCCATATTTAATGTAACAACGGTGATAGCTTAGTGGTGAATGTTGGTAACTCAAGCGGGAGGTCCTTGATTAAACCCTGCAGGCATCTTTAATTTTCAAAGTTATGTGTGTATTAGAAGTTGATTATCACTTGGCACGTTGAAGGAAAACACCATGAAAAAACCTGCACTTCTGAGAGATCTCCATAAAGTTCTCAAAGGTGTATGAAGTCCACCAATACGCACTAGGCCAGCGTTGTAGACTATTATGACCTGTACCCATCACATTGTGAGTGGACATCTGAGCCCAGAAGTGGGGCAGTTATGGGTTACAATAAAATAATGACGCATAGTCATTAATGTACAAGTTTTTGAAAGGTGCTATCATCAGCGCTTCCTTTAAATAGGTTTACCATAATTTTTTATTGGTGTAAAATACTTCATTACTTGTAAATCACCTACCATTATGTACCATATTGTGATTATCACTTTAACAGGCATTTGAAACCACATAGTCCATACCAATATGCCATTAATGAGATTTGGCAGCCAACATACATAGAAAACTATGTTTATAAGGAAAAACTTCAGTCTTAAAGCATCAACAACTCTTCTCTCTTTACTTGTAAACTGAAAAAAAAAATATATATATATATATACATCTAATGAGCATTTCTATATCCTCCAACATTATTTTGCATGGTCATATTATATTGGTAATATTGTATCAACAAAGTTAACATACAAAAGGTGTTTCTTATAAATCAAAACTTTGAATATATAATATTATAGCCACATTTTCTTGTCTATTATCAGTTAATTTCTACTCACATTCCTGATAATTTTTACAAAAATAATGCAGAATATTAATATATTCAATATTCAACAAAATACTCTACAATTATATTCAACAAAACGGTATACTATTGATACAGCTGTTATTATAATGTATTTATTGAAAATAGGCCTTGGTAACATCAGAACAGTGCCAAAAAAATAAGTGTACGGGGGTTTTCTCAAAAAAGAAATTAAATGCTTTCTTAGTCTGGTGATCTGCATTCATCTTAAGTAAAAGTGGTGTGGTCGGTAGATGAATTGGTGATTTTCCAGCGCTTGTCCTAGTAAATAGTTCCATGCTTAGGAGGGCACCTAAAACTTATTCAAGTCTTATTGTTCAATAAGACTCATAGGAATGCAGATCATCTAAAAATGTCCGACACTTGGGCTGGCCACTGGCCTCCCACTAATCTGCATTAGAACATAGTAAGATATGCTCTAGGCCTCCTCATTTACGAGAAAGGACTTGTAGGAGTAATAACTGTACTTGTACTATATCACTTTCTGCATGTTAATACCTGGGCCAATGGTAATGCAACTGCCATTTCCACATTTTTGCTTGACAACATATAAATGATTGGGTTTACAATCATGACCATTGCAATAGGCAGATACGTAGCACAATAATTCGGCAGAATTTTGTAGATAGCATTTGTAAGTGATGTTAAGTTATGACACCTGAAACAAGATATTTCATTGAATTTAAATTTATTGTTAATATATATTACTATGAAAATTTTCATTTAATAATGCAGAATAGTATTAATTCTAGTAATTCATCAGAAATCTTGGATACCCCTTTAATTAACATTTTAAGCAGGCAAACAAGCACAGTTACCTTATAATGAGTTGAAAAAAGAAGAAAAGCATCATTGGAGCAAGGATCAATGATACCAGTGGACCCAGACACAATGCTCCAGAAAAGGAGATAGAAGAAGAAGGAGAATTAGATGATTAAAATGTGATGCGAAAGAAGAGGACTCGCTTTAGGATTAATTCGCTGAAAGTATATTGTTGAAGGTGTAATATTAAAATGTGTATCGAAACTTACTCTGCATTAGGCAGATATAATATGGATAGTCCAACTCCAGTAGTTGCAATGGGAAAGCCCCATGCAAAAGAATGATATAAAACTTGATGTGAATCACGGCCTTTCAGTGCAAGCCATGTGTCAATTGCATAGAACAATGTCCAAAACCAGGTAACTGTGTAAAAATATTGAGTCCAAGCCTAGAATAAGACAGAATTGGTAGGAGAGGATTACATTCACATGTTAAATTATAACGATTTATTTAACCTGGTCCTACAAAATGTGCTGATAATCACAATGAAGTTGTGAATGAAGTGTTTTTTGGTTAAAGAATTATATAATATTAAGTTACATTTTAGGAAAACTTGTCATTTATCTGAAAGTATTGAAAAGAAGCATTGTCATATGTTTTTTTACACAAACTATTTTGGCAGCAAAATTAGTTATTGATTTATTTGAATGTATGTATAGAATTTTGTTTTTTTATTAATGGAAGTAAGCAATACACGGTTAATAAGATTATTATCACTATAAATTTGACACATTCATCAATGTTTTGGTACACAACAGACAGACATACAAGTTACAGTGATATTAATGATGAAAGCCACATTTACTGGTAAACTAAAGAAATAAAATAACTTAAAATAATTAATCTTTTCCCAAGGTTCAATTTCATATCAGTAAATGTATCAGACAAATAACATTCATTGTATCTATTTAAATGTAAAGATTATTTTGCTGTTCCACAAAACATGTGCATTTATTTATCTATATTAGTGTCTAAAACTGATATAGTTATTGCTGCAACAATGGCAATCAGAAGAATTAAAGAAATAATAGATTGCTTATCTCATGGGCTTTGGGCAATTTAATGCAATGTATCTATGAAATTATCAATACTTACAGATGTTAGACTGCAAAACAAAACACTAACATCATCATTAGGCATAGGCATTATATTTTTATACCGCAACCACAATGAAGAACGTACTAGCACTCCTGAAAATACAACAAATATGCCTTTTAAAACATAAAGTCACAATATAACAGAGAAGCTTAAAGAACTGTTAGTGCAACTGACTAGTTTCAAGATATAAGAAAATGGATATCATACCAAAAGATGCTAGTAAATCTGCTACTGCCAACCAAATGATAATTTGCCGGCCTCGGCTACTTGAGTGCTTATAAAATTGTTGGGGATAACTTGGAACGATACATGGAAAAATCTAAAAACAAAAAAGTAAGTATATTCTTTCATAGATTATCGTTTCCACAATAATTAACATTTAGGAAGTCTTGCACATATAACTTTTTCGATCAGTATACACACAAGCCGCCGAAATATGGTCACTCCTATTTTTCGTAAAGTTATTTATAAATATTTATACTTACTTGGTAAATAGACCCTAAAATCCCAACAGTTGATGAAATCAAGCAAACGGTATTATATGACTCTGTATTAAACGCGTCCATGATTTTTACAGCTATATCTTCTTTATTACCAGTGTGATGGCAACAAAACGTTTGTATTGTAGGATCAGACATACTGATTTTAATATATTACTTTCGGTTTCAGTCAATACTCAGGCTTAAAGTTTAAAAAATGAACTTCATATCTGAATCAAGAACCTAGACCAAAAACACCAGATCGAAACGCCAGATCCTTAAAAAGCGAGACACTATTGCTTATATTATTTCAGTATACTACTTCCAATAGCTTATACTTCCTTAGCAATAAAATTAATAATTCCCATTTCTTATTTCGGTGTCTAAATTATAAGTTATTTTAGCCTGTGTACTTCTTTATGGAACAAAATTACTACCTTAACCGTAGTAGTTCTGTCTGTCACTGTCATAGAAAATAAACATAACTTGACAGAACTAACATAACTATAGACGTCAAATCAGACTGATAACTAACAAATCCTGAATGCATATGAACAGAGTACGTTCGTAATAACAAACAGGATTTCGTATGAAATCGAGTGGAAAAAATCAATATTAAACGTATCAATTTCCATAAAATAAATATTAAACGTGTCATGTTGCAAAATTCAGTGAATAGGCATAGCAGGAACCCTATAATTTGCTGGAAAAATATTAATACTTACCTAATATAGCAATGGATAGGAAACTTAAATATTTTAATTAAATTTGTTTAATACGAATTAATAAGCCTCTCAGGGTGGCAGATATATTGAATTTTCCTTTTGAAATGGAAGAATGAAATTATAAAAAATAATGTAAAAACTTAAATTGTCCCCAAACCATCATATCTGTAGTAATTAATCATAGAATTTAGCTGTCTTTAATCTATTTGAAATATCTATAGGTCTCCAACCTATAGACGTAGCTACCACAAAGTAATCTCACTTTTCATGTGACTGAGCCGAAAACAGGAAATTATGTTTAAAAAAGAAACAACAATTTTGAGAATAGACGAACGTAAATTATTACGATTGTAATGTTGTGTAACATTCGTCACAAGACGGTTGTTAACTTCTTATTACTTTTATCTTATTATTTTTTAAGTCAATAAACAACCCTTAGCACAGTTTCCCCGATTCTTTAATTTCCCCAATATGAAGTCTTATCAGAAGCATCTCGCATGCACTAAATGAAACAATAAATTTAATTGAAACAAGGATGTCGTTCCACGACAATGACTTACATTGACACCGTAAAATATAAATAATTCTAGATCGCCAGATTTAGTTTAAATTAATATCAATACGGTTATCTGGGATCAGTTGGTACCAAAATTGTTTCCGGTTGCTTCAACAATTTTCTGCTCCCCTTGTTTCTTTCTGTTCCCAGCGCGTGCCGTAATCGTACCGTAATTTAGCATTGTTAAATTTTCAGCGTACATAACGAATGAAGATAAATATGCTAACTCAACATCAACGATCCTAAAACTAAAAAGTGGTAGATACCTAAATTGTTTTTCGGTGTTCCAAGTTATACTAGGATAATAGTAATAATAATTGTTTATTTTTATAATCCTTATGCCTACAACCTGCAAGATAATTTTTTTTTAAATCCAAAAACATAAATATTAAAATAAAGAAAATTTGGCGTATAATTTAATTATCGTTTCATTGTAATTATAATACCATCTTACTTTTTTGATGATATCTGCCACAGTACTGTCGCAAGATGTTTGCTTAAAAACCCTCGATTATTACTATTAGACATTCCAGGGGTCGGAATTTTACCATTGCGTTTCAATATCTAACTAGCTCGGTAGTACATACTATTATTAAAAATATAGTCAACATGGGTATATTGTTATTTAATTCACATATATATGCAGGTTAATGATACAAGCTATACAATAAAAATTTACCTTTTTTAGATTACGTTACATTGATACTAGAATAATAAGGAGTCAAAATCATTAACTTTTAATCTGATAAGTAAATTGTCGAAAACAAACTTTACATACATAAAATCAGAAATCGAATGTCTACGAGATACATATAGTGCTTATTAGTAACATTACTATAAGTATTTAACTACTTTCTAATTTGTTTATATCCGAAATCTAAACTACACACAATTAGAACCAATTTATCGAATACTTCTGGAATCAAGAACAGGAAGGTTGTCAGCTTTATCACAAGTGAAAGAGTGGTGTGCGCCACATTAAAAAATACTTTTCTGTAAGGTCTATAATAGGTAATGTCTGCATAATATCAAAATAAACTTAATCAACTAGAAAAGAGCTAGAGTCTCTAAAATTCACTCAGTACATAACAAGTTTAATTATTATTTAATTTGATGATCTTAATTAACAGAAGCTTCTGTAGATTGCAGTGGTATGACAGTAAGGTTATGTGTTACTGGAATACAAGGATTAATAGGATCCGGTATTTCTCCAGGCTTTAAAGTACAGTTATGATTTAGCTGAGGGCTCGCATTGTTTGAGCTTTGATCATTTTCTCCGCTGGAAAATTTTAAGGCTGAAGGTTGACCTGTCAGTAAAACATCATCGTTTGCAAGTATCGTACTATTACTGTCCAATTCAGGATTAGCAGTCATAGGTGGTTCCGTTACATTATTCTGTGCGGCTGTATTTAACAGTACCGAGCAAGGTATAGTCGTTATAAATTCTCTTTCTTTCTTTGTTAGAACTGTAATAGTACATTTTGTTTTATCATTTTCGTTTATATTTTCATTAGCATTCTTAACGTCAACTTCAGGCGAAAACGATGTTGCGATAGCACAAGGTATAGCGAGTACTTCTGTAGCGTTTTCATTGCTAATCGTTAATGAACAGTTCAACAAATCTCCCAATACGGAATCCATTGCAGCTGCTGTACTATTATTATCTGGGGCTACTGCAACAGGTTGACCCCTGTTGTCGTAGATTACTGTGTGATGAGAACGGCCTGTCGATCTTGCTAAATTCCACAGTGCTAAACCTGTTAATACCGTTCCAATACCAGCACCTGCGATGCCAACACCCGTGAGTGCACTGCTTGTTCGACTGACTCCTCCAAAACCTTTGTTACCATAGTTACCAAAATATCCAGGCATTTGTGGACCTCCAAATCCAGGATTGTAAGAGCCATGTCCTCCATAGCCCCCATAGTTATGGCCATAATTTGAATACGAAGGTGGAGGTGGCGGATGGTGGTAACTATTTCCAACGCTAGTGTAAGGAGGAGGTGCACCGTGATAATTATTTGAATTATAAGAGTATGGAGGAGGGTGACCTTGCGCATGATTGTAATTATTACCTATAGGGTTCGTCGGATTATTGTGTGCATTTGGTGAATAAGGCGGGGGTGCAGCATTTGATCCTGATAGCCCAGAGCCTTGTGGATATCCAGACCCTGTACCCGAATTTCCTGACAAACCATTGGATGAAGGATAAGAATGACCTGGCGAGCCAGGGCTGCCTGCTTGAGCGTTAAGCGGATTACTATTTCTTTGTACACTTTCTTGATGGACTGGTGGTGATTTAGGTTGATTATGTGCATTTCCCGTTCCTGTATTCCCAGATAAGCCATTGGATGCAGGATAAGAGTGTGATCCTGGCAGAGCAGCTTGTGGAGCATGGTTTCTTTGGACGTTTTCTTGATGGATTGGAGGTTGCTTGGCTGGAGCATTGCCAGATAAACCAGTATTACTTGAAGGATATGAATGAGTGTTTGTTGGATTTGATTTCCGTGACGATGTCTGAGTCTTTTGAGCTGGTCTTTCCTGCCATCCAAACAATGACGGCTTAGGGGCTGCAGCTTGTGGACTGCTGAAAGATGTGGGAACAGGTTGAACGTTGGTGCCACTTCTTCTACTAGAACCACGGCTGGAACCTCCTGAACTGCGACCTCTAGATGTCTTTCTCCCGTCTACATCTAAAACTGCCACTAACACCAGCACAAATATAAAACAGGTAACTGTCTTTTTATTCATCTTTACGTTAAATTACAGCTTGACATTGAAATTACATATAAGTTTTTTGTTTAAGGATGCTTAGGAATTCTCTGCGCTATTAACAATACGTGCTCACAGCGCAATTGTCTGACTCACTATGTTCCTCGACCCTCGTCATTTAACGATCGCCCACCCTAACTCAAATTACACTCATCATTCTAGAACGTATTCATTACACACGATGCGAAAGAGTACACAGGCCGATCGATTCGTTATATCATCATGCCCGACAGAATAAAAAATATAGAAAAGTACCTGCTTAGTTTGTGTACATTATAGACATTGTCATGACAACCTTTGCTATTTTTATCCTACTTAAGAAAACAAAGGACATTGTGACGTCAGCAATGACTTGTACAATTTGTAAGCTTAGTAATAACTTTTGGGGAAGTCATACACCAAGTTTGAACTTAATACATAGCTTCCTCTCCCTTGATAATGTGATTTTTTGAGCTAAGTACCAATTGAATTAGAACCGCCAAGGGATAGCTACGACATTATTACTATTAATTTTTTTATGTAGGTCGAAAAAAATAATATATGTAAAAATTACTTTCACTAAAGAAACTGACCATTTTTTTTATATTTAATTTTCGTGCATTTGCAATAGTTATTCATTTTACCGTGATAGTCCTTTTGTTTCAAATTTTATGACGTTTTGCCTAAGCCAGTTCCACCGCAAGGCAAGAAAGAAAGGCTGTAATAATTGTGAAAAACATTTATACATTTTTTAAATTATTTTTCGCAGATAACAATCCAAAAATTTTTCTCAATCCTTCATCTTTCCAACAGATCAAACTTTTTCTGAAAGTATAAACATATAATACATATCCTAAGTATTCCATAAAATACCGAATTATAGATACAAATCGTCGTTAATATAAACATGCGTAAATGAAACGTAATGAATATTTACATATTTTTATTCAGTTTATAAAACAATAAACTTACCTATATAAAATTTATATATGTATGTATACTGTTGATATCTTATCTAATTTACAAGTAGGTGCCTATTGTACATATCTATGTATGTTATATGTATTATGTATATATGTGTGTAGGTATATTACATACGTATTTATAGTGATAAGAAGATAAAAACAATCAAAACCCATCATTCCCATTTAAACAATTAATCTAATTCGTCTTGTCAACGCATAATTCAACCACTGCTAATATTAATAACATACAATGTTTTTGATAGCTATTTTATTTGGTTTTATCAGTGTTTCTGTCGCCTTTCCGAACCAGGATTCCCAAAATTATGATATTATGAATATTATCACGGCGCCGGCTAACTGCCCTACGGGTCAGCAATGGAATAATGGAATGTGTCGTGATATCTGGAGAATCGACCAGAACGTAGATCTCGAAGCCATGTGAGTAAGATGCTTCTTGTTAATTGTTACGCACTCGATTGAGTGCTAAACAAAAAGGATTGCATTCCATTTTGTACTAGATCCATAGGTTAGAGGTATGTAGAGGTGTTTATTTTTTTGTATATTGTCTTCCTACTTCTCAGTTAAATGGCTTGTCAATGATATTCCGTACAAGTTAAATTACGCAGTTACACCACGGTCAACAAACTATTCTCTCTATATCTGTAATATAGTAAATTAAATTTATTTAACTTAATATTGTATAAAATAAGTGTGAGAAGTCATGTATATTTGTTAAATATTTCTAGAAAAGATATCAACAACAAATATAATCCAACAATGGTGTCCCCAATGATATTTGAATGTGTATATATTACATGTATGAGCAACACTGAGCCATTGTGCCATAATTGTGATTCGTTGGCTTTCGCATTATTTCCAATACAATAGTAACTTCTTTTCAATATTTCAAATTATTTTCAACCATCTAATATCGAACGAGTAGGTACAGTAAGAAACAATTTAATGTTAGTTACATGTTATAAAAGTAATAAACTCCAATGACCGGTGTGTGAACTTGTCATAACTACATCTTAGATTTACGAATATTTTTTTACATTCATATAAACATTATTTAGTTATGGCAAGTGACTGCTTGGCGTGAATCGCCATACATTTTTAAATTGTAGTTAAATCGAATATATGAATCGAAATAGAATCTTAATTCTTTCTCATTTGTATTCTATCTATACCTATCGTCGAGGCAAAACTTATAAATAAAATAAATAAATATCCTTGGACAATTAACACACGGCCATCTGACGCCAAACTAAGCGTTAGCTTGTACTATGGGGATCAGACAACTGATAAACATACATATATACTTTTAAATACATACTTAGAATATGTATTTACACCCAGACACACAGAACAAACATTCTAGCTCAGAACAGAAAAGTTTGACCTGGGTGGGAACCGAACCCTTGACCTTCGGTGTAGTAGTCATGTCCACTAGACCAACCGGGATGTCTATAAACATCAAATTTCAAATGCATAATTATACTGTTGAAGTTATAAAGCTTATGATAGGCGGATGCACAGATTAATAGATAAGCTGGAAATGTAGCATAACAACAGGTTACGGTTTGCTTGCTTTTGAATACCAAAATATCCATGTATTGCAAAACATCTCTTTCTCCCTTTGTTACAGTGGTCCTTCAGGTGATGGAAATAGAAACGTCATAACTGTGCCGCCCAATTGTCCACCTGGACAGGAACTGGTTAACGGGGTATGCCGAGACATTTGGAGGCATTTACCACTTAATGCGCCCAGTTCGGAACAATTTTATGATGCGTAAGGATATTTAATATTATAAGTGCATATTTTTAGTTAATATCATATAAGTCGGCAATATTAACAAATTGGACTAGAGGATTACGCATTTTAAAATGGTATTTTTGTTTGCAAACCAGATAATTTCTCAATAAGTACATTTCAATTATAAAAACAATACACAATCAAAATTATGAATCATTTCTTTGATATCTTGAGATTTAATTAAATTTAAGATAACGATAATGTTCGGAAAACTTTTACTTGTGTTGATAAGGGAAAAACGGAAAAATTAATAAAAAAAAGTAATCACAGAGAGATTAAAAACTAACCGAAGATCTACCTGCGAATCCGTTTGCCAACTGCAAGATACATTTATCTTTTAAAAAAATGTTGTAGAAAGTGGGTTGTAACAGCCTCTGGATTGGATCTTTGAGAATCACTGGTTTAGAAGAAGGGATGACTTTAACTTTGATTCCAAGAGATATACACCCTACTATAAGTTTATCATTAATGATGTTGTATTTACGAAAGAGATTAGAGACTTTACATTTTCACTACCGTAATTAAAGACGACAATAAAGTTATTTTAGCGATTTTACTTTTACTAAATGTTTTATCACATGTTATTGCCATTCTAGTATACATATAGCACAGAATCATATTAATTTACATTTTCAGGGATTTGGAACAAAGAGACAAAAGACAAGTTGATACAGAAGTCAATGTAGTCAATATGCTTAAAGATATACCTGATATTATCAATCGTAACATCATCAACATTCCTAACCAATGTCCTGCAGGTTACAAACCAGATGCATTTGGATTCTGTCGCCAAATTCTCGCCTAACTCACTTTTTTAACCTACTGTGAAAAATGATGAAAAATGCAATATAAGTACCTGATGTTGAAGAAAATAGTGAAGCAGAACTGAAGTTTATGGAAAATAATCTAGTGCCTTATAATGACTTTTGTACTTAATAGCTAAATATAAATTAATCCTTATCATTTTGTTAATATTTCAATACAACAATGTCGTACCTGACTTACACTTTTTCATTTAATTTTCTTCATACATCATATCAGCATTAAATAATTTGAATTTTGACTGTGTCATGGTGAAATCATGCCACAAGCCACGCACTTATTTATTATCTATTGTGCTACCTGATCTGATTGTAAGTAGTCATCATCCTTCAGGTGATGGAAAATGAACAAAGCATGATGCGTTGCTGGCTAAGAAAGAAAAAACTGATGTCACCACCATCAATTGGAACATGTTGAGCGAGTCGATTGGCCGCTGACTCCACAATTTGCAAGTGGGTTTTAATTGAGCTTTACAGAACACTTACCTATTCTTTACCTTTACTACTTACGAGTAGTATTACAAAGCAACCACGAAGAAAACTTTATCCTCTTTACTCAAAAATTAAAGTTTATTTAATATAACAAGTACAACAAAATTATTCGTTTTATTTGTAGGAATAAAAATTGTAGTTCGACAACAAGTAAACATTTGATTCAAATATATAAAACATGTTCGTAAAACCTAATTTTCTTGCTGAATATCATAAGTGTATTTAATATTTAACATACTGTAATCATATAAATTTCATTGCAAATTACTGTACTTTGATTTGTGAGTACGTAGGATAGAATATTAAGACTTTTGACGTAAACTTTTTGTTAATATTTTATCTGTGAAACGTATTGCCAACACTAGCACTGCCAACGTCAAAGAGAAACCAAAAACTTACCCTCCTCCTCCCTCACCTCAAATTACTTTATTTTGACAAATAGTATCACAAGAATGTTCAAGTTTTTATTTGTCCTAAAACCATATAAAATCAGTGTAGAATACTAATTTCAAAAGTTTTTGCATTTTCAAGTGTAAATGTATACTAGTATGGTTGCGTTTATTATATTTGGTGTCAAGTTATGAGTCACCTAAAAATATGTGAGCGTTGATCAACCTAAGTATTAGAAATATACATAAATAATGTCTGAAGTAAAAGGAACAAAAGCTCTGGAGTTATGGTGCAAACGGCTGGTGAAGGGCTGCCCCAATGTGCAAATAGAAAATATGACCACATCTTGGAGAAATGGGATGGCTTTCTGTGCACTGGTTCATCATTTCAGACCAGATTTGATGTAAGTTTAATAATAAAACCAGGGTCCTTAGTTCAAATATATTCGAGTTTATGTTCAATTTCTTCCAAAAAAAATTTCAGTTTACTATACTAAGCATCCAATGAAAATTTTAACTTTTTCGAGTCTGCACTGTGCTGTATCAGTGTGAAGCTCATAAATTGGCATTATTCCTGCAGCATATTCATTAACATAACCTTACATAAAATATCAGTCAATTGAAAATTAAGTTGCTGGCCAAATTATGTTATGATGTCACTGGAAATGGCAATGAAAGTTGTTTACACAATCACATATACCTGCTCGAAGATTCCTTGTGTCTCTGATTGAATAGACTACGCATACATATATGGGTCACCTATGACCTGAGAATAGACCTTTTATAATATATTTATCATATCCTGCCCTGTCCTGTGTATCATCATATACCTACCCTGTTAGTGCTAGTAGTTTCTGGGAGCCTGCTCGTAGTATGAAATTTAATATAATGTATATTCTATACTAATTTGAAACAGTTTGTTCTCAATTAACATTTCATAAACTAATAAAGTTCATATAAATTTCAGAGATCCTTCAAAGTTGAACCCAGAAAATATTTACGAAAACAATAAATTAGCTTACAGTATTGCAGAAAAACACTTGGGTATACCTGCATTACTCGATCCAGAAGACATGGTAGAAAATGAAGTGCCTGATCGGTTATCAGTATTAACATACTTATCACAGTTTTATCAACGTCTAGGGCACACAGGTAATGTCTATGATAGACAGTCATTTACATAATTATAAGTCTGTAATAGCTTTATGAAAACCAGAGAACATTTGATTATGAAATCTCATATTCAAATTGAAAAATTACTTGAATTATAATGACATTTCAACAGTTGAAAGGCAATACTTACTAAGTGACACTTACGAAATATTACAGGAGTAATTTTAATGTCATATATTATGTAAAAACATTATCTGTTTTTTTTTACATAGTATAACTTAATGCTTGACATCAATCTCACCTGATGGAAAGTGGAGATGATATCTAAAGTGTTGGGCGCATTAACTTATTAAATGCCTATTCACTCTTCACTCGAAGACTCCCAACATCATATATTGGCAGGAACATGTACCTAAAAAAATATGTCTTTATTAAAATTTATTTTATCTTTCAAATAGGTATATTTCCTTAATAGCTGAACTTAAGATAATGATTTTGGAAAATTTTATATGCACAGTTAAGACCATAAAAACAATAAATAAAAAAAGATTCCAGATATGATGAGGAATTCCACATATTCAATTAATATGTTAGGATAGGGGTTATTTAAACCTGGAACCATGTCTTCAAAATAACTTAAGAACCAATAAGATACTATGTAGTATTAATTGGTATGTAGTATTATTTAGCACAAAGTATCATAATGATCAAAAATAGCAAATTTATTAATAAAAGTGATTAATAAGAAATTACTTATTCTATTTAAAACTTAATGAACTTTTAAGTAATTGCTGTTGTTGCATATTTTTAACTTAATTAACTTTATTGCAGTAAACACTAAAGTTTCGGATAATGATTCTAAAGTATCAAGTTCATCACCATCTCTTCAATCATCAGTGAGTAAACTAACTAATATAATATTGTTTGTTTCTTCTAAGCACCGTTTGTGGCATGCTTTATTTGGCACTGCTCTTTTGTGATGTGTTATGTTATCCACTTTTATTCTATTATCTTTAAATCTTTTCTGTGTCTTATCAATTCTTGTAGACACCAATAAAATTTGGAAAAGTGAGTCTGGACAAATGTGCTGTCTGTGGACTTCCTGTTTACCTAGCACAGAGGCTAATTGTATCACAGAAACTATACCATAGAAGATGCTTTCGCTGCTCAAAATGCTCAGGGCATTTGAACCCAAAGAATTTTACGGCTAATGATGTATCTGAATTTATTTGTGATACTTGCAAAAATGAAAAAGATACACCAAAATATCTTAAAAATAATGATCAAGTTGGAATGCTTGCATTTAGTAGTGATGTATGTGACAGAAGTCCTATAAAAAAGGAAGAACCCATTAATCAAATACTAAAATCAAGGCCTTTATCAATATTAGGTAAGAATTTATATTTAAATTATTTCATTTCACTTTGCATGTTTCTTAACTGTTTTATTTCAATTCGTCTTCCCAAGAAGTGTTAGTCTGAATGTTGTTAGATGTAAACTATAATATTAACTGTTATATACTTGCCACTGATCATAAGTATATTATAAAGAAGTAAGTATTTAATTACTTAATACAGCAAATATTCTTGAATATCAAATTCCATACAGTAATTCATATTGGAATCATAACACTAGTGACTTTAGTATTAAGTTGTATTACTTCTATCTTTTTTTCCAGAAAAAATAAACATGTTCGAAAAAAATATAGAAAAAGATAATAATATCGAAGAAAATCTAGGTAACCTTAGTTTAAATAGTAGTATTAGTAATAAAAAAAATCAGGTAAATGAAAGTAATAGTACTATTAAAAGTTTAAGTGAAGCAAATGTAGAAATATCTGCTACTAATGAACCAAATCTTGAGACATTCGAAAAAAATTATCATCATGTAGAATATGACATAAATTTATATAAAAATGATATGCCAGAGAAAACATACAAGACAAATATGGAAAAATTTAATTTTTTACAAACACAACTATCAGGTGATGCAGTAGATATCAATTTACCATTAGATACCAAAAAAGTAAATATTGAAAAATCACCAATCTCTGAAGATGCAACAAAAGAGGACTTTAATATTACTTTAAGTACACATGTTAATATGCCTGAGAAATTATTTAAAGAAGAAAATAATATAACTGATGATAATAGGTTGGCACAAAATAATAATTTAAATGGCACAAGTACGAGTATCTTAGAAACAAATGATGCTGTACCAGTTGAACAAGAAATTAGCATAAGTGTACCACCAAGAAGAAAGAAACATCTGTCACCAGGGGATACTAAGACAAAAATGTTGAACAAAGATGTACCAGTCAAAAAAGAAGAGGAATATCCTGATCATTTAAATCCATTTTCAGATGATGAAGAAGATAATATGGTAGGTACAAATCTCTTTATGATAAAATGTCCCAAAGTACAAAAAATAGCAATTTTTCCTTAAATTTGCCTCACAGTATAGTATATTTTTGCCATTGATATTAAACATCAAAATTCGTACAATGAGTGCAATCTGTAATGAATATGTTAAGTAAGGTAAAGAGTATGTTACATGAAAATAAACAACTATTATTTTTGTTAAAATCAATAAATTTGATTTAAAAGATGACATAGTAAATTAAAAAAAAAAAAAATAGTAACCTTGTACAATTATAAATCAGAATATAAATCAGAACAAAAAAATACTGGTCATGTGCTAGAAATTATGTAATAACTAGCTTGTTCCGGATACAATTTGATTATTTTTCCCTAATTTTAGGTAGACAAGAAAAAAGAATCTCAAGAAGTAGTAAGCACAAATCCGTTTGGCAGCAGTGATGAGGACGAAGACGTTGTGCCTCCAATACCACCCATTTTAAAGTTAGGAGAAAATCACAATGCGACTCCAGTGTATGTAAATAATTAATTACCATAATAATTGATAAGTTGTAAAATCTGTTAGTCACATATTTGTTTGTCTATTTTTTGTTCTGTTTTGAAATTTATTTATTTATATGGCTTAACTCTTTGTTGTTCACTACGAAATTGATAACAATACGAAAGTAGGCACAAAGTAAAATATAAAAAAGCGTGTTGCTACGCATCAACTTATCAACCACATGTCCAATTGATATCATTTTGGTACCAAAACCTTCTCCAGAGAATTCTGAACAAAGTTTCTAAAAACACCATTGCCCTATCTCCTGTGATTTCAAGGACAAACAAACAAACATTGATTTATATATATATATATATATATATATTATAGGACAAAGTGGGTGTCCGCGAAGTGATCTGAAGATGGTTTTGAGTAGATTTTTGAAGGACTAAATGGTGCTTGCATTGCGGATAAATATCTTATCCCATATCAGTATAGTTATCCCAACATACCTGATACAAGAGCTAAAATATGACTCAAGTTGAATGTTATAACTATTTTTACACAGCAAACGTCACATAACAGCTTGCAATCCTTTTTGGTCTGATGGAGAAGAACCCTCGTCAGATGAGGAAGATTTATCATCGAGAAGGTATGAACCTAATCTTGTTAGAATCTTTGAATAGTATAAATAAAGTATTTGTTTTAATACTTAAGACAGGCCGGTTTTTCTAGTCAGTAGTGAACCTGATTCTACGCCGGAGGTTGTGGGTTCGATTCCCATCCAGGTCAAACTTTTCTGTGATGAGCAGGAATGTTTGTTGTGTGTAAATATCTATATAAGTGTGTATT
>DWJZ01000773.1:0-28208 GCA_018249125.1 Asbolis capucinus
AAATTTCCATATTAAATCTTATATGTATTAATTGCTTTTTCTTTTACATTTATAATGCACGAGGGTCTGCTCGGGGATACGTTGATGTTGATTAAAAGTAGCCTATATGTTATGCCAGACTTCAATCTCTGTGTAAAATTTCATTTAGATTCGTTCAGTAGTTTTTTCTTGGAGTAACAAACAAACATCTATTCGTCCATGTATCCTTACGAATTTTCACATGTATTATGTTAATAGTGGAGCGGTGCTACTTTCATTTTGCACTAAATTTATTTTTTTACTTACTATATAATTAGGAAACGACTATAGATTAACTTAGCATATCAATAATTTACATTTAATTTACAATTACAATAATAATAGTTTTACATTTAAAATTTATATATGTATGTATTTAAGTTCAACATGCAGCCGTATTAGCGCGTCTATTGTATATACCCAATCCGGAGTCACGAATTTACACGATCCCTCCCGAGCGGTTGTCTGCGCGCACGCCGCATCGGGAGGAATTCACAGGCCAGTCAGTTCGCCGCAGTCAGCCTCGGAGACGAACGTGTGTCCGTCCGCTCAACCGCTACGCTTGTAGCTTACGTATCTCTTCGTCCTATAGTTTTCGTTCCCATTTTACGTCTCCTTTGACGTGCCTTTGACTTTGGATTTCTATTATTCTCAACGTCTTGGCTATTTATCGCACAATAAACCTAGGATACTAAAACACCTATTATTTTACAGTAGAATTAACAAATCGTGAATCATAAAATTCCGTTTCATCAAGTTTGATTTAGGAATACAGTTATAACTTGGCTTTATAAAACGTTGACCCCATTTGCGGTAGACTCTTAATTATAAGAGGAAAGCAGCCGAAACAATGGTTATAGGGCCCTTGCACAGATTTGTAGCGTATAATTAGAGAAACTTGAGAAGAGAATTAAATAAAATTTGACAGGTTTATCTCGACTACGGGGTTAAGTATATTTTTGACTTTCGAATAACTATTAAATTCCTTTTTTTTAGGTGATACAATGATTTGCGTATGATAATCTTTCTTATAAGTATTTTGTGTTATTATAAAGCTGTGGATGGCGGTGTAATGACAACAGTAGACTTTAAATTTACTTTTTTTATGTAATGATTTGTAAAACGCTCTTCCTATAGACAAGAGTAATATTGAAAATCCGAATACATATAATTTCAGATCTATCCTTACTAATATTATAAACGTGGAAGTAACTCTGTCTGTTTTTTAACTATTCCTAGATAAACTACTGAACCGATTTTGATGTTACGTGGTACAAATATAGAATACTACTTCAGTAAAAACATAGGCTACTTTTTTTTTTAAATGACTTGACCGGAGTTGAAATAGGGAATGATACTTCTTCATTATAACATATCATAATACATAACAGTTTGTGTTTATGCACTAGATGTGGAGATGACTGTGGGGGGTGAAGAAGGGCGCAGGGGTGAATAAGGAGGGAGGGGGAAAGAAGAGGGAGGGGATAAAGAGAAGGGAGGGGTAAAGAAGAGGGATAGATTAAAGAGGGGCGTAGAAGAGGGGTAGCAAAGGGAGGATAGAGAGAAAAGGAGTACCAAGGGCACGTATTCGCGGCAAAAAGCTAGTATTTTATAATCACTGTAGCTTGAATAAAAGAATAACCCACCCATCATTGCAACTGTCCCACTACTGAGCTTGTGTCCCCACTCACAATAAGATACATCCATTAACAGTTAATTATTATTAAAACATCCAGCCAACTTTCGCCACCCGTAATTAGTTTTAAGTTACTTGACGTTACGCAATCTTCTCTCCGTTTATTTTAATTAACACCATCTAAACAGTGTATTTATAAAGGAGCGAGTTCGGGGACAACATCACACATTCACCGCGAGCTTCAACAAAGTACACAATCAGGAAATCGTTCGGAACTCGATTAAAACTCCGACCGTTTATAAACTAGAACACCTACCAATAAACGTAGAATCGTAGATTGACGAGAGGAGATGCTTTATTGGCTTAGATATACATACATATATGACACAAACTGAAAACTATTTAAAGTTTTTTTAAAGGAGATGCTTTAATGGGTTAGATATATGTATATGACACAAACTGAAAATTATTTAAAGTTTTTTTATTTTAAAATCCTAATAATATTATAAATGTGAAAGTTTGTAAGGTTGTTTGGATATTTGGATGTTTGTGTTTTTTTCATCGTTGAACGCATTACAATAACACTTGGTACTAGATAAACCACACACAAGAAATGAACTAAAGATAAATTTTACCCAACTTATAGGTACTACTGGTATGATTTGAACGTTCATATGTTTGGATGTTATCGTTAAACGAATTAAGATGAAACTCTGTACACAGATAGACCACATCCAGGAAATTGACATAGCGTTTTATTCGATTGTACGTTATCTTGGGGTGATTTGGACGTTTATATATTAAACAGATTAAGATTAATCTTGGCTCAGAGATAGATTATAATCTGGAATAACACATGGGCCTATAATCAATAATATTCGGCCGAAACCGCGGTCAGAGACTAGTTTAACATAACAAAACTTAAACCTACAATCTGAGGTCACGGTAGTTCGACTTAGCGGAAAATATCGAAGTATTTTTCAATACTCAATATCCCAACGCAAACATGTAATGTTATTTGATGAGTATATAATTCTCAGCGATTGCCGCTTCTACCATGGTAATGTTTTTCAATATTTCGTCTCTTAATACATACAAAACTATGTTATGGTATAAGCTAATCGTTCTTATCGTCGACCGCATTCAAAGCGCGCTTCAGAGAGCCTGGGTCTGCGGTATTATACGCCATTGAATCTATACAATCTGGCCAATATGCCGTCCCAATGCGGTAGTACTATCATTTCAGATTTCGCACTATTTTAATACCAAATGCTAAATCAACGCAATATGAAAGCGCAAACATGAAAGCCTGCTTCTACGTATCGTCAGATTTTTCAATCTCTTCTCTTATCTTATCTATGTGATGTAATTTGATAAGCTAATCGTTCTTAGCGACGACCGCATTCAAAACTTGCTTCAGACAGGCTGGGTCTGCGGTATTTTATGCCAACGAATCTATACAATCGGGCCTGTTTACAGTCTAGATGCTATCTAACTCTCTATCTCTCATTTCATACTTCAGATTATTTTAATATCAAAGAACTTTAAAACACGAAAGGCCCGCGTTCGTACCATTTTATTTTTCAATACTCCGTCATATAACACAAACCGATGTTATGACATTTGATAAGCTATTAGCGTCGACCACATTCAAAGCGTGCTTCAGATAGCCTGGGTCTGCGGCGTTATACACCATCGAATCTATACAATCGGGCCAGTATGCGGTCCGGATCCAATCTCCACTGCCAATTCATATTTCGGATTAACCGTGCTTGTTGGAATCGGTTCGGTTAGTGATACCGATGGCTGTGGTAAACGGAATTCGATTGAACATTCTTTGTGACGATTGGCGGTACATTGAATTCTGCTTGTTGGGGTTTGTTAAATAGTATAAATGTTTCTTTATCACTGGATTGTTTTATGTTTATTGATAGATCGAGTTAAAAGTGTGTTCTTTCTTAGTTTAGCTATCGAGATGGACTGTAAAGAAGACCCGAACCAAGTAGTTAGACGAATAGATTAAATATTCTTTATTGCACTCTCAACGTTAAGATAAACATGATGTAATTATTTTATTTATGTATTTATTTAAAAACTATATTGACAACCTCAAACTGGGGCTACAATGGGCGGACGTAATGCCTAGTGGCACAATAATTATAATTACCTAATGGAAAAAAGTCATTTGCAAAAAATAAATTATATTTAAAGTTTTTGATGCACAAAATTGGCTTTAATTTTTTAATGTATGAGTCAATGTATAACTGTTAAATATTCTATAAACAATTGTGTAAATTTATTATTTTGTAAAAAAAATACATATTTTTAAAGCAAATACGTATCATGTGAAAGTACTAACCAAAATTTTGCAAATGTAACCTTATTGTACAAAATATTTTAATTTAGGTAAATAATATTTATTTCATCGACATATAAATACCTAACACCCCTATCATTTCAATAACTTCAAACAAAAATTCATCCAGGAATAATCTTTATAACTACACTAATAATATGTGATATGAATTATCTAAAATCTCATAATAAATCAAATGTCATGTCTGTTTTGAAAACGTTTTCAAGCGATGTCATTTATCAATACCGTTACGAGTATTGTCTCTGGCATCGTATACATTATTAATTACTAGTACAACCACATAAGTACAATGATAGCATATACCGATATATCATATTGCTTGTTCCACCCATGACCCACTACTGAGCATGAGTCTCTTCTCTAACTGAGGAGGCCCAGATCATCACAAAGCTGTTCCAACGCGAGTTAGTAGAGGCCAACTTAAGTGTCGAAAATTTTAAAAGCCTCCAACAAGGGTTAATGATTGGTATTTAACAATAACAACCGGTATGGCTTTACGTGCCCTCTAAAGCTCAAAAGCGTTAATGAAATAATAATGACGAAGTGTTACGAGTAACGAGTGTTACTTGGTTAAGTAATAACTCGTAACACTACTGGCATCCAGGCCACAGTCCACCACGCTGGCCAAGTGTGGACTGGTAGTCTTCACACCTTCGAATACTTTATGGGGAACACTCAAGAGCAAAGGGTTCCTCGCGATGATTTTTTTCAACGAAATAAGTTTAAACATATAATACGCACATAACTTTTTGAATATTAGAGATTATAGTCAGCCTATCACTGTATAAATAAAATGAAAACGACCTTCATTATTGACGTGTAAAATATATATCAAGCAATCGTAATATAGTATATGTTACCATATTTACATGTTTTGCATGTAGAAGAATAAAGACGCTAGTCTGGACTATAACGTTACACGCGGCCTAAACTTATATATATAAATTCAAATAAAAAGCATGTACATTCCAGATACTATAAACACAAATTCAAAAAACTACTCTCAAAGATACAAAGTATGAATAAATAAAAGCAAACATAACAATTTAAAGATTTATGACGACAGAGCAACAAACTTCTATGCATTTCATGGTATATTCAAGATACTTGAGGACGCGTCGTTGCATCGCGACTATAGGAAGTCATTTTACATAACGCTCGTCTTACACTCCGCTTGAATACAGTAATTTTGTATAAAACTTCACGCCTGAGTAGTGATTTGAAGCGACAAGGATGTGGAGATATTGCTATCGCATTTTTTTGACTGATTTCAAAAAAGGATATCAATTTAGCACATTAGTGATACTACTCCTATAAGTAGGATAGATTTTATCCCGATTGTAGGTTATCCTGGGATAATACACTTTTTTATGTTATACAGATTAAGATGAAACTTGGCACAGAGGCATATTATAGTAGTTTAAAATAATACACAGGCTACTTTTAATCAACACATGGCGTGAGCGAACTGAACTACTGACGGTAGTGTACACGTAAAATCGATTAGAACTTTCAAGAAAATATACAAAATTGTAAGATGTCGTTATATATATTTGTTTGTATGCTTGAATCAACTTTTTAACAGGATAAATCACTTTTTTTATTCTACTACATAACTAGAAGCTTGAAAGAGTTCAATTAGGAGTTGAAAGTTCGTAAGGATTGTCTTCATTATCAAAGATATAAGCAGAAGACTTTGTATTCATGCATTAGACGTGGTATTGATTGTAGGGTTGAAGAGGGGAGAGTGTACCTCGGGCATGTAGTTGCAGGAAAAGCTACTACGAAGTAAGCCGAGTCGATCTTCAGGCGTCGTAAAAATATATGACACTTAGGTTGGCCCCTAATGTTTCTATCAATCCACATTGGAAATGCGTATTGGCCTATTCTCCAGGAATTTGAAGATACGGTGTAAGATTTGGGCTCAGAAATGTGCAATTTATGATTTGAAGCTAAAGAACTGACAAGAACCTTGGTGTTGCTACCGTATGTTAACAGTCATTACCATCAAATGCCCCGTCTGTTCCACAGCTTAATTTAGACCAGAAAACGCCCTTTGATACTTCTAGCTGCTCATTTGGTCATAGTTAACATAATCCTACTCAAAAGAATACAAAAAAAGGTTTAAAAAGTAAAAAAGAGGAAGAAGCTGGAATTATACGAAGACTTAATAAAAACAATTTTATGCAAAGCTAGGCAAATCGATGCAGTTAATAACAGGCTAAATAATAAGGCTAACTCTTTGATGACAGTTTTCTAAAGAAGCTATATTGTTTCCGTTCTTTCATAATTTAACGGTCTTAGTTCTTTGTAGCCTTCATTAGCATTCCTATTTTGCAGGAAAATATTCAGAGTGAAATAATAAATTTTATAATCGCGAGTAAATGATATAGCTCTTTAGATTTTACATGTTACTTATGTTACTATATTTTCTCCGTTCAGCTCTCTCTGCCACTTACAGGCCTTATGAAAGGGCGTAGTGATGCGCATTATTGTTGTCGATAGAATTGTGATAAAAATGACAGATAGATAACAACGTATTTATTAAAATGAGAATAATAATTATTTAAAATAAATTTATTGATTACGTTATACTAAAAATAAATATAAATATTTAAATTAAACTTTAAATTGAATAACAAACAAGATAAAAATGACTCATTTCTTTTTATCGACAATAGCGTTGCGTCCGCTCAACATGCGGACCGTCTTAGCCGTCTTTCTTTTTCTCTTTTATGACCCAAACTGCACGGAGACAAAAATTATACTATAGGCTTCCCTCTTAGTTAACCCGTTACATAAATTTCCGTCAAAACGTTTATCCAGAGCAACCAACAACCACAACCACTTTACGAGCATATCACCTGAAGGCCTCAATCACTTCTTAACAACTAACTTATCTAACGATAACAACTGGAATTGACGGCTTTTAGTACCTTCCGAAGCACGGAAAACTCAAGAAATTATTGCCACCAGCAATCACCCTTTCTTCTACCGACTTCACCCACTATTCTCAATGTGGTTGATTACTTAGGATAGACACAAAATACAAAGTTTTGACCATTGTGATTACACGGCTACGAAAAGAATTTTTGCATTAGCACAGTATTAATATTTTTTGACAATAGCTAAAAATACTTAAAATTTCAGTTACAATCAGTTCTTCACTTCAATACAAACAAAACAAACAAATTAAACGTCCTATCCGCAACGTCCCGATTCACATTTCTATCCGGAGACGCAATTCTTTAGAAAACATTAGCGTAGTATCAAAATATGTAGTTTGACAATCACTCAAAATACTTGAGTTTCAGTTACAATCTGTTCACCGCAATACAAACAAAACAAACAAATTAAACGTCCTATCCGTAACGTCCCGATTCACAGTTGTATCTGGAGACGCATTTCGCTAGAAAGTCATTTACTCACACAATCAGAAGTAATTATTGCTGCTATGTAGCCAGAGCTCCACCGTTTTAATTGTTATTTCTAATGTAAAAGTAAAATATTCTGTAAGTTAAAGAAAATTTACTGTACGGTTCTGTTTTAATGCTGCACCTGCTCGTAGGCACGGTTGTTATCATTAGATAGAATTCGTTGAACTATCTCGAAAGGCGTCAGATGACCTTAAATATCGGGCACTTGGAATGGACACTAATACCTCAGTTCTATCCAGTATTATAATCTCGCCTACTTAGAAAGAAACGATTTAACGTTAGACGATTTCTTGACCCAAAAATTTCTAACTTCGAATTCGAAAATTTTGTTAAATTCTAAAAATATTTTTTTTTCTAAAAACAAATATTGTATTAATTATATTATAGCCTATTAAAGTTTATTATTTATTTTTATTTGTGTATCAACATACTCATTGTACAATATACGGTACAGTACATAACCTTACCTATATATACAAAATGAGTTCATTATTTGTTAGTCCTAATTATTTATTCGCACGATTGCTAAACCCCGGATACAATAATTACAATCAGATTATAATATCAATACAAATCTCAATATTGGCATATTGTTTCGTAATTCTGTTTTAGATTAGAATTTAATAATGGGATAAATCGAAGCGTTCGTAGTTCGGAAGCTTGTTTCGATTGTAGGCGATTGAAAGAGTTAAGCAACAGCGGGCACGATCGGTACGGTGGCCGCTGACGACAAAAAATTTTTGAACGCTTGTATGCTTCTGAGGGCATGTAAGTCTGCTGGTCTTTGTTCATCGTTAGATAATAATCGTTAAGCCACGTCGGACAATTTCGTATGAAATCTTCCAACGCTTGCGTTGACCACTTATGTCTCTACCATTCTGCATTGCAGCAGCGTGGCAGAGTATGCTCAAGGCCTCAGTAGCCTTAGTATGAGGAGATCTGTATGTAGCAGGCCATCAATAGGTTGAACCCATGGAAGCTAATGCGATTAATATTATTTTAGTAACACGCTTGATTTGAACTGACGAAGTTGAACCATTCGATGGAAAATATGGCTTCCGGGTTCGTTAACTAATTGAATTTACCGTTTCGAGATTAAATCAATTTGTAACGCTGACGGTAACATTTTCGAATTGGTTGATTGTCATGATATGATATACTTTGAGTGACTTTTGATATTAAATATGTATCAACTAGCTGGTGGTAAACCTTAACTTGCTGAAACACTGAGTGGATGGGTCAAATTTAAGGGATAAAATTATATATGCACCCTACAATTACTCTGGCATAACTATACTAATTTATACACATATCATTTAGTCTGTCTACGGGCTGGGTATTATGTGCAAAAAAGACTGAAATGGTAAGAGATCGAGCACCGATGTCCTTAGCAACTTTGTTCAGAATTCTCTGGAATAGGTCTGGATAATATCTAGATAGGTTTATCATTGGAGTGTATAAAAAATTGGTTATACTCAAATCCCATCAAGTGTCACTTGAAATACAATGATGATCTGTGAGTTTGTCTGCTTTCTGCGTCAATACATATCTGAGCCAATCGTTAATCAAACCCGATCTGGGTTTGGGATCAATAATCAATCAGTACCCCTGATTAGCAGGGAGAATCACCAGTTTTCCAATAGAAGCGTTTAGTCAAGAATCTGAACATCATATTGATAGCGGCGAGACCACACAGAACAAATATTTAATGATTATAAAACTCTCAGAGACCGTTTAAAAAGTGGTTTCCGTACGATGGTTAAGAGCAGAAATAGTGGAACAAAAAGAGTAACATTATTTTTAATGATGGTAAAATATACAGAGTGAAAATACTACGTAATCGTCTCAACTACAGAGTTCTATACAAGCTGTCAACAACATCGTATCGGAGAATGAGGATGACTTATATATATGTGGGGAGGAAGAAGAAAAACTTCAAGACGTCAATTTAGAAAATGTCGATTAATCTGTAATTATCATAGCTACAGGGATCAGGGACAAGAGATTAATAAAATTAAGCTATAACAAAGAAATTATGGAAAGCAGAATGAATCAAATTATGAAGAAATAAGAAACGAAATTCTTTCAGATCAAGAATATACTAGAAGTTATACATAAAAATTAATCGCAAAATACTGTCTACAGAATTTACACTTAAATACCAAATAACTAAGAACATAAAAAAACGTTTTAAAACATTCTACGTTCAAACTAATCAAACACATTGTACCTAATGTGTCGTATTAAGTAATATGAATATACGTAGCGGCATTGTGGAACGTGTTTATGGGTTGACGGTTTGAAACGAACTAAAGAAATCACCAGCTCATATTTCGAACACATTTTTGTCACCGACTTGTACATCTAGTTGTATTATCGATCGAACAAAATTCCAGAATTTGACTTTGACTAAGAAATCCCGTATACATTTTTGTTGAGAATGTAGATAAATTTCCCATACTCAATTGTATAAGGTAACGCCTTAATACAGTAGCGAAATATAGGCGTTTGAATGGGATACCGAATTCGCTTTGTAGCAGAAATAAGTGTCGAAATTTACGCCTATAAGGAAAAGAAGGGTCGCCAACATCCATCACTTGCGCTTGAAAAATTACTTTACATTTCCCACTCAAGGAAGCGTGAGGGTTCGCTTTGGAGTTACCGTGAAATTGTCGGTTTAAGCAACTCTTAGAGGTAAATAAAACCAATACGGCTAAGTTAGTAAGGTATGTTAAATGTCTTTATAATTCTTAAGGCTTTTTTCAAAGAGTTTTTTAGATGATTTGCGATTCTTGTCTAGCTGCAATATGGAAAAATATACAGACACCAAACCAATACCAATAGTACAGAACCAATAGCGACAAAATATTCCTATTCAAAGTTTAAAATCAGTTTAAAATCTCTCTAAAAATCACTGAGGCAGCGTATGCTCTAGGTCATCTCAATGATAAAAAGACGCATTAACAAGACAAGAACAGAAGGAAAGGACGAGAAACTAAGAAAGACCCATCAATGGGTTGAAGACGTTTAAAAATAATCATTATTTTAATGAAACAAATAAAGCAATTAATGAATAGAAAGGGACTAACCAACAGTTACCCAATTAGGATACATCTAATATTCCATTATACAAGATAAAGGCGGCAGGTTATTGCTCGAGGCGAGAACATAATTCATCGCCCGGCTCCACATTTCTATTCATAATCTACATATATGTTAAGGACCATAGGGCTAAAAATAATTAGACATGTGGACGTATTAGTTTCCTTCTTGGTAACTTCGGAAAACTCATAGTCCGATGAGTTGTTACGAACAAAGGTTATAGCAAAAGTTAAGCAAACGGTTAGTCGGACGATGGGTGACTGTTAGTAGCAAAACATTCATGAGCGCTTACGTGCTTCGGATACGTATCGGTTCGTTATTTCGGTTACTGTAACCAATCGTTAAGCCATGTCAGAGGCCTCTAAACCCTCAATCAATCCACGTTGGAGAAATGCGATGGAGTATGCTTCAGACCTCCTCGGTGCTTAGTAGTGGCCCATTAATGGGGCTGAATCCAGCCCAAAAAGATTCAACATATCTTTTTTGGCCAACAATGCGTTAGACTTTATTCAAAATGTTATAAATATTGCACCCCACGAAACCATTACTATTTGACTCCTATTCACACTTGGACTATTATTTTCTTATAATGGTTTTAATATTGCAAACCAAAACAAATTTCTTTTTCTTTAATTTAATAAACCTGTCCCAAAAGTAGGCTACACGGCGCCACTATCTGCTTTTATTATCCACAATTCTATCCGGTATCTGCACTTTAAAATGAAAACGCATTGTTTCCAGAACGTTCGTGGGTTCTTGCCAAATAACGGCTACCGCCGCTGACAGATATGAGATATATGAGTGTAGGACCACAGTTTATTCCAAAAACCATGTTAAGTTTGCCCTGGAATCGTGGAATTTAAATGAGGAAGCTATGCTGTGATAGAAATGGTTTCTTACGTAACAAATGTTAAAAATTTGTGGGTAGTACAAAGTTTTTTTGTTTTGTTCAATATGCAATTATTTTTAACATTATTTGCTATGTTATGCTGCTTTTGGCTCTTTATCTCATAAAATATGTCTTGTACTATGATGGCGTAATGTCGTCGACCACAGCGCCACCTATGTCAAAAACGAATTATGCATATAAGCTTTCAAATACAAATAGTAATAAAATATATCTAAATTTACCTAATTATTTAGAATCTTTTATATTGTATTAATAAATTTATTAAAAATATTAATAAATTAAAAATATTAATAAATTTATTAAAGAGATTAAAAGAGACATTACTATTACATAGCTTATCGTTTTACAAAGATGTATTGAGCGATTTTTTTTTCATAAGTAAGCAAATCAATCATTATTCCGTAATAATAACGTTGATTGTTAGCTATGGTTTCTGAAATCGGTCAAAACTCATAAAAGTAATTACGAAAACATTTCATTTCAAATTCCGAATCTTAAAATTCGATTTATATTCTCTTTTATAACGAAAGAGTCCGAGTAACTTGTAGTGTCTATTTTCTTAAATGCTTTTAAGAGTTTACGCTGTTTCAAGTGTTTTAGCGAGGCGAAGTTTCAGCCGTAGCTACTGAAATTTTTAATTAAATTTTTCGGTTAAGTACTTCGTTGCTACAGTAACACTGCGAAGAGAAATGTCTTTTTGCAATTTCAATAAAGATGTCTGAATAATGAAGCTAGCCTAGTGCAAGTTTGGCGTCATCTTAATATAACATTTAGCTAGAATTAAGTTTAGCTAAAGCAGGTGCGGTTGCTCCGACTCTTAGGCAAGATAATCTTAAGCGCTTTTGTACCTAAAAATGATATTTTTATGTTATGAGAGGACTAATGAGCAGACCCGTCGTTTGATGGTAAGTGACCATCGTTAATGAAAATTAACAACAATAGCCTGGGGTATGTTGGCAATCAACATAATTGTTATATTTATATCCATAAGTTGCTGGTTCATATCCGGCACGAAGGACCATGAAGGATTTTAAATGGACTGTAGTGGAAGGTTTATTAACGACGACCAGTAGAATTATAATATACGTAGTTTATTTTATTACATATCTATATTAGTAATATGACTGTTATGGAATAAGTTCTGTACATTTATTTCTTTTTGGAAATTTTAATTCAGGGAGGCTCTTTTACCGATATAGAAATGAAAAATATATTTTTTTTGGATTTATTGTCAGTCTGTCTGTTTGAGCTTCACGCAAAAACTACTGGATGGATTATTATAAACCCATGCATAATCGTAGTTAAAATATAACACGAAATATTACTGCTCATCACAGAAAACTATGTTTTGGATGGGGATCGAACCCGAGAATCTGGCAGTCAAATTCACTAACCACTAGGCCAGTCAAGAAAATTGGAATCGATAAATTTTCATGTCTGGAAGCACGGAAGCGCTCATTTCATTGATAAATAGAGTTCAACCTTTTTTGACCTAGCCCGCTTTTTATCTCGGTCTATTATACGAACGATACGTACTCTAATAATTCTGGTAACATATCAGGAGACTTGAACTACTAAAGGTATAAAGACCTGAAACTAGTTCCTCGCACTTCATAATATAACGACGAGACGTTTCAGAGGTCAAATTGTAATGGACGAGCGCGAAATAGGAAGGAGGTTTATGGCAGAATCTAATATTCCATTATAACGCAAACGGGAACAAGGATCATACTCCGTAATATTATAAATGCGAAAGTAATCTGTCCGTCTGTTACATTTACAGATTTTGATGAAACTTAATACAGAAATAGACTAGAGCTTGAGAAATGCTAGAACTCGTATGTATGTTTCAATTTGAAATAAAATATAATTAATATTTTATTAAGAATTGAACTCTTGAAAGGGTTGAAAACGGGTATGAAAGTTTATAAAGAAATTAAAAAATAATAATAACGAAACTTTATATTAACACTTGATAAGAAATAAGTTAATACCTATTTCCTCCAGCGGTTTTAATATTTCGGCCCAGCTGGCGATGAAATAGGGGAGAAGAAGCGTTACACGCAGACGAAGTCGTGAGCAAAGACTAGTATATTATAAAGCAATAATCTAATGGTGAAAAAGAATTCTTGAAATTCACACAGGTTAATTTACATACACAGATTAAAAACCTTTTTCAGGAAGGAAACTTTTCATCGCAAAATAATGTTTTACATGTAATTTTATGAAATTGAAATAACTAAAAAATATTTATTTATTTATACATATAATTATACTTTTATATTTATTTTTAACATTTTACAAATCATATTTTTTTTTACAATTAAAATAATAAGTTGATACCAACGATTTGATACTTGTTTTTATATTTACCTGTCACAAACTTTCACGTTCAGCATGGGTCGAGTGGCAGAGAATTTCACTTGGCATTAAAAAAATCTTAAGGTTTCTACATAAATAAATAAAAATTGCTGCATTTTTCATCCTCAAATTATAGGGATGAAATAGAGAATGAAAAGTGATACAAGCGAAAAGATGCGGGTTAACCGTAGTCTTCATTGAGCTTTCGTTAAGTTTAAGTATCGTACCTCAAGGCAATTATTTTGCTTATAAGCCAAGTAGAAGGATTGCGAATGCCGCTCAGAGGGTTATCTTTTATCCTCTAAGATTTAAATTACACGCTGGGATTGAGACGAATATTAAGGCTCTTCATTTAGATAGACTTAGTGCCTTTGAGGATATGACGGTAATGTAGATAAGCCTTTATAATTTTGCGGAAGATAGGTGTTTTTAAATTCTATCTCTAAAATTGGTTCTATTATACGCTTTTGGTGAAGCAATATCATAATTATTTGTAGTAACTAATTATAGTTACCTCGATTATAGTTATAGTTATAATTGCCTCTTATTACAACTAATTATAGTTGCCTCTCGAATGTTCTGGGTTCAAGATCTGCTGCACACTCATCAAATTTTCCATGTTATGTGTATATCAGAAGTTGATTATTACTAGACAAATAATTTTTGATCCCCCATTATTTATGACAGGGAGGCAATTTATATTCTTTTTTTTATTTTCTATTTTATAAGACTAAATATGAATAAAAAATCGTAACACTAAATTGTAAACAAATTGTCTTCGAAGTCAAAATCTCACGATTTTCTGGGAGTCGAGTTTCCCGTTAATTAAGTACCACCTTTTTCCTCAACCTTTATTATTATTATTCTTCAAGCAGTACCGTGGGCACAGTTTCCGTGCTATCCGTTTTAGCTAACACAATCGAGAATTTTTGTGAAAAAAAGTTGGAAGTCCTATACAAATGAAGCCCACAAAAATTAGTTTGATAGTAATAGAGTTATAGAAGATTGAATAAGCACGAAGTTAGTGTACCCAACACCTTAGACATCATCGCCACTGCACCAGGTGGGAACGACGTCGAGCATTAACTTATTCTACTTAAAAAAAAACTAAAAATCATGTGAAAAAATGGGGCCCTCCATGAATGTCTATAAGATTCAAATTTCTTTGACTAAACTCCATATACACGCCTCAGTCTTCTATAATGATAATGACAATTTATTGTTTCCGCCCCACAAATTACATTTTCGATTTGAACTTTGAAGGTCTTTGTAATTTATTACGTATCGTTGGTAACCGTAAAATGGATTTGTTTCAAGCTGAAGAATATATATTACAGGAAAATAACTTATCTCTTTACATCTCCTTGAGGAAAAACGTAAACAAATGGGTTGTAAGTGTACTGAGGAGGTCTGGAAAATATTCCACCTACCTGCTATAATACAGATTGGTGTAAGGTTATTCCAACCCAGGTGTCAGAAGTTATCATGCCGCCTGAAGGCTTTGCGTTCCTTCCTCATACGTACTGCGAAGGACTGGAATATGTTACCCGCGTCAGTGTTCCCGTTCAATTAAAATTAATGCGTCTTTAAGTTAAAAGTGAATAGGCTTTTGTTAAATTAAATCTAAGAGCGCATCGCTGACAGGCAACATCGCGATTTTGATCGTAAGCACTGGTTCATAAAAGGTAAAAAAAAATTAAAAACGGCCTCCGACGCGACCTAATGATTGCTATTTAATGATATTGGATCAGGACTGAAGGAATTATAAAATTTTTGCCACTACATAGATGCCCCATGGCCTTACTGACCGCGCCATATGTCAGTAAGTTTTAAACCTCCCGTTAGAAAAACCAACATTCAAACCACTAGGCTGCCGCTGCTTGCAAGGAGAATACAGGCAGAAGAATTTGTAAAACCAGAAATTTTCACGGTACTTCATACTGCTTTTGCTCATGTAATTCTCAGTTACGATTTAATTATTCTAAACTACCCGCAAGGATTTTCTGGTACGCAAATATGAGTATGAAGGTATATTTTTATTTCATATTAACTAATTAAAAATGTTTATATACCGATTATTTACATTTTAAACACTGAACTTAAAAACATCCACAAGTATGTCTGAATTCCTGGCATCACATCATCCATTATAACTTATATTTAATAACCCAGAAATGTCGGCCTTAACAATGCGTCAATGTATTGTGATTCTGTTTATTGATATTTCCATTGCAGCTATTAAATACAGTATTCCCATTTGGCACTCGAAATTTCATACTACCCTCATTTGATAACAGATAAAATTTTAGTACTAGAATACGCTTAAATTCCACTTATTAAACAGTTTTGATCACAAATTATCATTAGTGTCAGATTCACGTATTTATTGTGGGAATTTAAAACGGGATACTGAGGAGTTTCTTTCGTAATTTTTTTCTTATCTACATGACTTACATTTCAAAGGTAAGGAAAATGTTTTACTAAAAACATTTTATTGCATTGCTATTTTAATTAGACATTTTAGTAATCAAATCATTAGAAATCAAGTAGAAATAATTTATATGTAATTATATAATCAACGTTTGTCGGGTCAGCTGATATACTTACTATGAAAAATTAATAACCTAGTAAATCTTTGGACTTGCCTATTAAATCATTGCGCTGTGTAAAATTTTGTAGTCCTTACTAGATTTTGCATATTATAGCGGTGATAGCCTAGTGGTTTGAACGTTGGTGTCTCAAACCGGAGGTTCTGGGTTGAAATCTATTTTTTAAAGTTCTGTGCACAAGTTATTATCACTTGCTAGGGTGAAGGAAAACATCGTAAGGAAACCTGCACTATTGACAGTTCTCCGAAATTTCTCGGAGGTGTGTGAAGTCTGAATATGGCCAGCGTGGTGGACTATACCATGTACCCCTTATATTGTGAGTTGAGAACCAAGCCCAACAGTGGGATAGTAATGGGTTGCAATGTTGACTAGCTTTTGAAGTGAGACAGCCGTACACTTAAAAAATACTGGACGGCCTTATATACTTATATATAAAACTGTGCAGATCAGAAGACCTGATGTTCAATTTCTAGCTACTACATATACGACATATAACGTCATATATGTATGTAACCTTCCCTTCATGGCACAGTAAAACAGCTGTAAGTCGTAACAAAGTCCATTCCAATATAAGTTTACAAGCATTCGGTTTTGGACAGCCCTGTTAATTTTGATGTAATGACGATTCGATAAGTTTTGGGATTGTAACAGGCTATGGAATTGTAGACCCTTTGGAAATATAATTTTCATAGGGCTGTCAATTCCAGTAATGGTACAAATTTATATGGACCTAGCTGAATTAAATCGTTGTTCTGTGGTGTAAATTATTAACTTTTACCTGTCATCCCGCGGGAATAAAACCATTTGAACCAAAGCACGGAAACGCTCAGGGTTTTGCTTAACTTTCTCAACTGATCACAATCGAAACAAGCCGCCGGGCAAATACTAAGTCAAAACTCACTGCTACATTCAAAATACTGCTTTGCATGTAAACAAACAGTGTTATAATAATTCGAAGAAGCGCTTGTAATAAAATGTTATTACATAAATAAGGGAATCTCGTCCAATGACAATAGGCGACAAAAATATACGACAGGGAGCGCGCTCTTGTTGCCATTTCGACACAAAGACTGGCGCGAGTATTGTGGATAAGCTTATTTTGTGGCTTTTTAGATTCTTAGTATAGGCTTTCTCCCGCGACTGCCTCCACGTGGTAAACTTGCCTTTTTCATCCCCTCTTTTAAACCATACTTACCCCCTTACCCCCCGCCCCTACCCCATTCTCCTTTCAAATATCTTTATTTTCCCCTCTTCCGCCTCCTCTGTCAAAAATACATCGCATGAATACAAAGTGATATGCTTATATCTTTGATAATGAAATATTTTTATCCCCTATTTTGACACCCTCAAGACTTTCTTCATAAAAAAGTAGCCTAAGTTTTTCATTATTTTGTTTTCTACCTCTGTATCAAATTTCATCAAAATCGATTTAGTAGTGAAAAGGTGACAGACACAGTGACTTTTATATAATGGTAGGATTAGCATAGCGGTTCTTTTAGTCTCTCGAGGGCTTAACGTACTACACTACACCTCGGATTTTTAAAGTTTTGTACATATTGAAGACGGACAACAATACAAGCGTAAATCCTTAGAATAGCTCATAAGAGTTACCTTATACAAAAAAAATAGAGAAGGAGTACAGAAAGCTAATATTACACACAAACATGCATTGAAAATATGTACATTAAATTGGAAAATAAAACTACTACGCATTAACATGCATTTGCTTTACGCTCTAATGTTTGGCAATTTTAGTAATGTCAATGACAATTTATTTTTAAATTGAATTACGGATAAATTTCAATAACAAACAATCTCTAGTATGCTAGTATGTCATAGACAAATAACAACGTCGATAAGGGGAGTTAGAAACATGTTAATTATTAATTAATAATAAATAAATATCTTTGGACAATTCACAATTTGTACACGAATCCTTAGAAGAAGGAAATCTTGAATTCAAAACTTCTCAAATGATTTCTTTAAATGGCGTAAGGTTTATATAGTTTTTTTTTTTAAATCATGCTCTAAAAGGGTAGCTATATGTAGATTCCATATTGCCTTATGGAAATCCTCCGACGGCCGTACACGGACTCGTACACGTTGACGTCACGTTACACCTGAATCACGCTATCGAAGTTTTATAGATGGCTTGCATTTATTTATAACTTCCGAACCTGAATAATCGAAGCTCAGACATGCTCCCGGCATGACACTTCGCATGATGGCGTTTCCTGTTTGCCAAAATAATAATTTCACAGATTGTAGTAGCTTACCTGGAACAAAATAAATATTGTTATAAAAAACCACAGTTTGCAGATTTAAAATCCTACTAATATTATAAATGTAAAAGTTTGTGTAGTTTAGTTGTTTGTTTTCCATTCACGCGCTATCCGTTGAACAGACGAGGATGAATCTTGGCACACGGATAGACCATATCCTAGAAATAATGCGATAGATTTTATCTTGATTGTAGGCTCCCCTGGGATAACAATATACGTTTATATGTTTGGAAGCTTGCGCTTCTTTCACATGCTAACCTATAAACGGATTAAGAAACTTAATACACAAATACACCACATCCAGGAAATCTACAAAGGATAGATTTTATCTCAGTTACAGACTCCCTTGGGATAATGTGCATGTTTATATTAGTTTAGTTTGGGGTCAGATGGCCGTGTGTGAAATGTCCCGAGATATTTATAATTATTATTATATATGTATGTTGAGGTATGTGTTTCCTTAACTCGCTATCCGTTAAATGGATTAACAGGAAACTTGAAACATAGATAATAGACCACATCCAGGAAATTAATATAAATTTATCCTGATTGTAGATTCCCCTGGGATGATTTGCACGTTATTATGTATGAAACTAAATTAGTAGTACAACGGGTTTAAATAAAACCTGGGACATGTTTTGAAATATAACATTGCATCCTTACGTACTGAAATTGTGATGAATCAATAAAAAAAAATCGGTACCAAATAAAATTGTATTTTGTACATGTTACTTATATTATTAAGCCCAAAGTGTATGAGGATAGATAAGTGGACGGATGGATGGATATTTGTTGCGGTTTCTGGTAAAACCCACTATGGGGGTTAAGTTAAAATTAAAACAGTGCCTTAAAACGTCTTATTTAAAGCGGATAAATTTTGCACAGAAATAGACTATAGTTTTGAATCACACATAGGCTACTTTAAATCAACACATGGCACGACCGAAGCTACTGGCAGACGCTGGTAAGTAAATAAAGTGGAAACTCCAAAGTACATTTCATTAAAAAAATCAATAATTCCACCCCAACTCAACTTAACCCCACATTATTTGCACTCGATGTCAACGGGAGCACGAATTCAATTAACTCAAATTTATATTTCATGAAAATTTAATTGGACATTAAAGTCCATTTTCACTTTGATTTGCAGGTTGCTATTCAAGTAGTAAATCTAATCATGTTTCCATTATTTTGCTGTACTAGTTTTGGCGCGCGGCATCGCGTGGAATATTAATAAAAGGTCCTTAAAAAATATCTTTATGCCAAAGAGTAACAGTCCATATATTGATATATCCTCACAAGCGTACGTGTTTATGGTATCTGTAATCAGGACACAAGATGACCTCAAGCCATTGATAGCCCAAGGTGATGCCCCAGTGCTGATGTTGGATGTCTACCAACCAACGTAAGTGTCGGAAGTTTTAACGCCGTTCGAAGGCCTCCGATATGGCTACACGATTGCTATCTAACGACAACAACCGGGACCGTCAGTGTCCTCTTGAAGAAAGTGCTCTATAAACTTTTGCCACTAGCGGTCACCCATCCTGTTGACCTCGCATACTGTTGGTTAACTTTTTCGATCAACTACAACCGACGCAAGTCACCGGGATTTTAATGCTTTTACAAGATACGTTTTAAGTGCTCCCCCGAATGCTGTGTTATATATTAAGTCACATAATAGAAAATGAGAGGACACAGGCTACTTTTCACCGTGAGAAAAAGTTCTGAAGGGGTTAAAAGAGGGGATGAACGTTTGTAATCAACCGTAAAGATTGAATTATGAATACCGCGCCAAAAACTTATATTTTTATAATGGTGTCGAACACCTGTCACGTGACGTCATAACTAACTTATCAGTATGTCTAGGGATCCGATTTTACTGGCGTGTGACGTAACTAGAGTTGTGACCAATCATAAGCGTTTGTGTTACACATGAAATACGAACAATCTGTAGATTTTTTTTTCACAAAATTTAACAAATATAAACATTAAGTACCGTAAAATTAAGTGAAATATGCTTTTTTATGCTATTATCTGATAAATAAATTATAAATAGGGATATATGTATGTATTAGTCATCCTGACTATAATTTGTAGTGTAATTTCGATGTTGTTAAATAGCCTATTGGGTTTATGGACAACTCTCAAATTTGCAGGTTTCCTCACGAAGTTTTTTGTAGCAAGTGATAATCAACTTTTGATACGCGCATAATATTGAAAATTAGAGCTTGCGCCACAAGACCCCAGTACATCCCGTTCGAGAGAACAATATTCTACCTACCGTAAACATAATATTATATTAATCATAAAAATACTCTGCTTCTGTTTAAGAAAACAACAACCGCATTAAAATACTATAAAAACACGCGGCTGATATTTTCCATCCTGATTCATATAATATTTTGTAACCATAAATTATATTTAAGTTCGTTGAAAAGAAAATTCCAGTAGCAAGTTCATTTCTAAGACAGGATTGTAAACACTGAGAAGAAATAGTTACATTTCGTAGCGTGAAAACCTCTTGGAAAAAAAAATATATTGTAATCTTGCAAAATGCAAGAGCATAGAGTTCGTAACAGACTTGTATAAAATTATATGTATACCAATGAATAATGATAAATAATTTACTATTATGTTACTAATATTATAAATGTGAAAGTTTGAGACGATGGATGTTTGTTACTCCTTAACGCAAAAACTGCTGAACGAATTTGAATGAGATTTTAATTGGGGATAGATTATCATTACTCTTTATCAGCGCACATAACACGCAGGCGAAGTGTTGGGTGGAGAGTATTATGTATTTATTTAAACCATTTGATTCGCGTTGCGATTTTAGGCGATCGAAAAATTTAAGCAACAGCGGGCGCGGTCAGTATAAGGATGGGTGACCGCTAGTGACAAAATAAGTTATGAGCACTTCAGTGATTTGGAGAACACAAAAAACCATGAAGTGAGTCGTATTTTGTAAACGAATAAGAAACATATATCCATCCATCCATACCTTCTCAAAACAACTTGTTTATTTTTAATGTTCGAAGGATTCAGACAACCTTTCAATACAACTTCAATTCAACTTCAAATACGATCAAATACTTCAAGTACTTCAGATACGATATCCACGACCCGAAAAAACCCTATTAATATTATAAACGCAAAATACTGTTAAAATGGATAGATGGATCCTTCACGCCAAAACTACTGAACAGATCTGAATGATTTAGCACAGTGGTAGATAATAGTTAGATAGGTTTTATCAAAAAAATTAAAATATGTTTGAAAAATTCGCCTAAGCTGATAATGAAGCATGAAAAATTCGTCTCAGCTAATCAACGTACTCGGTTCATTTATTAGATTATCTTAAACCAAGGCAAGAAAGAGTTGAGCTTTGCATTAATCAAAACCATTTGTCACTTCTGTAAACAGCTTTCGCAGTATCATCGTTTCGCCTTTACAAAATAAGACGCTTCGTGTTAATTAAATTTGAAAAATTCGCCTCAAAAGCTGTATCCTTTAAACATACCCCCGTTATATAATTATTTGAGTGTAATATTTCAATAGGGCTTCATTTTCTTTTGAGCATTTTCACCGTTGATTTTAGACTAACATTTTTTTGGAATGAAAGATGAATTTATAAAAATGTTCATTAATGATGGTATTTTGCTGTTGGACCGCGGTTCGTGTTGTGTTACGTTGATATAAAATTGCCTATGAGTTATTCCAGTTAACTTATCTATATGGCAATTTTAATTTACATGTATTTATATTTTACACACACACACACGAACACTTAAATGTATGGTGTTTTAGAAATCTTTAAAGGTGTGTTTTATGGTAATGTTTGGCTTAGGTTGAATTTATCTTGCATTAGTTGCATGCACTTAGTACAAGAAACTTTTGTTTACGGTAGGTGTTGGTCATGCACCACACAGGAAATCATAGTCAGTGACTAACAATAACACTTTAACTGCTTACTTTATGTGTCATTTTAATTCCGCATTCATTTACATTAGTAGGATGTAAGGGTCAAGTTATTTTAATATTTTTTTACCAAATAGAAACTGTCTCGTTGGTGGGTTGGTTAGTTAACCTGATTACCGAGCCAGAGGTCGTGGATTCGATTCACACTCGGAAAAAACTTTTTTGTTATGAGCAGGAATGTTATACATAAGGTACATTTTAACGGTTACATTGCCCTACAAATGACGTGGTACCATGTTTCCCGAAATACCGTGGACACTGTTTACCTGCTATCCCTGTTAACCATAATCGAAAATTGTAAAAGAAAAAGCTGGACGTCTCATCCAAATTAAGATACTCACATAAAATTAGATTGGTAATAATTATTATAATTTTGGAAAGTGTGCTCAGTACATATTCTATATCATTCCTCCGTTCCTCTTCCTCCATCGAACAACCCGGCGTACGACGTATCCATCCTTATCTCGTTAACATCCCACCGGTCCGAACTTCACGGTTCTCGGCGTCTTTCTTTATCCGTACAGCAAAGGAATGGAATAACCTGCCTGCGTCGGTGTTCCCGCTCACGTATAATGTAGGAGTCTTCAAGAGAAGAGTGAATAGGTATTTACTATGTTAGTGTATCCAACATCTTAGACATCATCGCCACTTACCATCAGGTGGGTTCTATGTCAAGTATTACCTTGTTCTTGATAATAAAAAAATTTAAAATACCGGGAATTCTGAACTAGAACCCATTTAATTCCATATGTTAGTCAAGACGGAACAATTCTATCAATTCCATAGATATTGGCGTATATTCTTCAATGTATGTTTCTCTATGATTGACTAACAACTGTTTGCGTCGACCGTCCATATAGTTGATAGATGAATGTCGGCCACACTTGTTGGAGTCTACTTGTTTGCCAATTACTTTGTTCACATTTCAAATTTCTGAAGTTCACTTCTGTTGTAACATTTGTTGGTAGACTCGAGTGAATTATTCAGTTATATTTCTTTATTTAACAACATAATATACTATAAATAAAGAAATTGGAATAATTAAAAGAAATCATTATTAATACCTTTAAATTACCAATACTACGAATTATTTAATTATTCTACTATATCTATATATAATTAATTATAAATATTTATTTAAAATATTATAATAACTGTTAGTTTATAATAATTAAAAAAAAATGTTTTTTTTACTTTTAACCTTATTATATTCGTATTTTTTACTTGTGCTTTTCTCAAAATTTTCAGAATCTATTGATTTCACCCGGCTGCGTCAGAAGGAGAGTAATGATTTTAGAGCGTATACAATATGTAAGTATGTAAATTTTTTAAATGTAAGTTAATTTTTTTGGCAATCAGCTGGATGGATTTTGACACATGAGGTGTCGTGGAATATTCAATTTTCAAAATGATACATGGTGATCAAAAATAAGGCGATATCTATTTTTTAGCAATATCATCATCAAAAGCGGTATCAAATGAAAGATCGTAAAAGTTGATTTCAAAAATTCATATCATAACTTTTATTACTGTTTTAACAAATTGTCCAACAGCATACCAAATATTTTGTGGTTATTTATCGTCTGTTTTTGTTGTATATTTATACTTGTTACAATTGACATTGTAACTTTCATCTCATATTCAGTTCATCTTCAGAAATTACACAACGTGACCGAGAGGTACCCCGTGGGGTGCAACCCAGCGAATTATAAATTCAAATGCAGCGTCTCATCGCAGCTACGAGTATGTGTTAAAGTAGTAGGTTGATGGAACTAATTTAATTCTCTCAGATTCTATTATTACAGGGGATAATAAAACACTATATCTCTCTTTCTCTCTTGAATGCCAATTGGAGAATTATTATAGATGTTTAGACTGACAGGTTGATCTCGTGGTTAGCGAACCTGACTGCTACTCTGGTCGTGGGTTCCATTCACACCCAGGTCAAACTTTTCTGTACTAAACAGGAATGTTTGTTCTGTATATTTGATAGAAAATATCTTTATAAGCATATATTTTAAAATATGTATGTATGTTTATCAGTTGTCTGGTCATCACCAGTCCAAAGATATTTATTGTAGAAGTAAAATTCGAAATAACGAAAACTAGATTGTAACATCAAAAGATTTGTGTGTCTGAATACATAGTGGTCGTTAATAATATATGAGATAGCTGTTAGTAACAACGGCTAACTCACGTGATATAGTCGGATTCGCCCGACGGTTTCGGTGTGTCCGAGGTCCTTCTTCAAATGCCGGCCGCATTGTGCGACTGTTATAAAACTAGTCGGGTGAATTCGGATTCACCCGACTATTGTTCCGACCGAATATTATTGAATATTGCACCCGATATAGTCAGCTATATTATATGAGTTAGCCGTTATTATTATAAGATGTTAGACAAGACTGTCGTAATCCAATTGTTATAATTGGTTTAACTAAATTTAGTTGCTCAAAAAACAACGCAAAATTAAAACTAAGAGCTTTGTAATAGATTTCATAAACAGATACTAATACCGTTAGATTAAAACGCAAATGGAAAATGTATCCATCATTAGCCACCGGATATCCGATGGAAATTGAAAACTCATCCTAGCACGGAACTCGTTACGCGGAAACGGCTGTACGAGTAGTACAATCAATAAAGCAGTCCTTGCTTTGTCCAATATACCGAAAGTCCTATTTCGAGCGAGCTTAATCTGATTTTGAAAATAGAACGAATTTGTCATTATAGTAGACAGTCTTATATCTTTGTTAACTGTGATAATTTCCTTTTGCAAAATTGGTGACCCCAGACGTCCCATCTGTGTTTCGACAATGAGGAATCTAACATTGCACCTTTAGGGTGAGGTTGAACGGTCACATTTCTATGGACAACACCTGAATGTCTCATCAAGTCAGGCGACATGTCTTTATCGACTGCAAAACGTTTCCCCTTGCCAAATTGGTGAACCCCGAACAATATGCCCCTTCTAAGTATTAATACTGAGGAATCTCACATCTGATCTGTCCGTCTCATCAAATCTGACAATGTATATGCCGACTATGGAACATCTTCTGCTAAACTGGTGACACGTCCCTTGTCGGCATCTTAATTGAGGAATAGGACATTCTACTTTCTCTTACTGCTAACACTCATAGAAGTACATACAACAGCTATACTTTAGGTTAAGCAAGGGGACACGAACTTCGTGTCAAAAATAAAAGATCGCCCTTCACTGAACTTTGACCCCAGAGTAACATTTCTCTTCTGAGCATTAACAGTGAGGAATATCATATCCCATCGTAACGCTTACACTTCTATATACAACGGCTACACTTATGGACAAGCAAGTTAACATATCAGGTCGAACTTGAGATCCCGCAATACTAAATTCTAATAATAGTGCCATTAAACTATACCATAGTCTTCCTACAGGAGCGTTACGGACACGTCTGCACTACCACATACTCCTACGTTATGTAGGAAAGAGCCTTTAGTTTCTATGTTCTTTTAATGTTCCAAAAAGATAAGCTCCAAAAACATCGCTTCGGCATAATATTCTGCTAACGAATATTATCTTTTATTCATACACAATTATTTCCTTAATAGCGTTACCTGACCAGCATTTCTAATGAGTTCGCTAATTGCTAATTGCTCCATAAAAATTGGTCCTTCGCTTAAGATTCGTATACAGAACCTTGTTATTATGATAATTCGGTCCGATTCTTCTTTTCGCTACTGATCTTAATTTAAGGAACGATTTTACGAAGTTAAGTAATTCGAGTATACTTTTTGTTACAGAAAATTTTATTTCATTTATTTAAGGGTGGTTTCCGCAAAGTGCTAAGGATTTTCTTCGGTTCTTTGTACAATTATTTTCTTCCACTTAAGGATATTAAAAAGACGAAACTCTGTGTAGTTGTGATGTAGTCTTATTGAGTTTTCTGGTTTTCTGGTCGGTTTCTTGGTTTAGCGGCTGTTTCACTATTTGTGTTAGATATTTAAAATTAAATTAAGTATGTTGATATATGTATGTCAGTGGAAGTGAAAGAACTCTCAACTTTTTCTAGGAATATAATTGTAGGTTTGTTTTTCAATTCGATGGACAAAATTTTAAGTTGAAAAATTGTGCTCAAACTCAGATAATTTATTTCGTGTAGGTATTTTCAGTACATTTGTAAACATCAAGTATTCAGAATCTACCGCCGTTTCGGTAAGGGTACTACCAAATTAAACAGGTAAAGAAAAAATGGCGAAAAAACCTCCTAGTACGTATTTTTCAAAAACACCTATAAAATAAAGACAAATTATTATGAAGAACAACCAACCTAGTGATTCGTATCCATTTTACCTCAAAAAGGGTACTTGTAAAAATAATTTTGAGTCAAATGCGTTGCTTACAGTCCGATTGGCGATATCGTTGAGACAACTTTTTTTTTATTTCACGTGAATAACCTAAAACCGTAATTTTCACCCAAATCCCACAATTTTTAACATTTTAGCAAACTAAAGAGTAAGTAAGTAAACTAAATGATTAATATAACATTTATCTCGATTCTATTGATAGGAACATGCGACCGATTTAACGGTTATCAGAATCGAATCAGATATTTAATTACGATCGGACCTTCTCAATTATCGATAATACGCAAGCCTGGCAACATTATGTATGGGATAAAGGTTTAATGGATAGAAAAGAAATCTATAACTGATGTATAGGCTTTGGTAGATTCCAAGTTACTACGGGTTATTTACTATGTGACTGGAAATTGCGCTCGCTTCGCTTTAGAAGAAGGCTTGTCCAGTTGTTTCAGAGTTGCGGTACTAATTTTGACCTGATCTTCTGCGGGTATAAAGCCATTTCCTGGGATAAAACCTATGCTATATCTATTCTGGTATTTCTAATTCCGATTATGCCAAGTTTCATCTTAATCTGTCCAGTGGTAAAACTCGAATAGACAGACAGACAGACATACAATAAATCCAAAACAAAGTGTTTTGGTCTCTATATCGACAACAAAACTTCCCTGTATCAAAATTTCTTAAAAATACTTAATGTACAAAATTGACTATTTTTTTAACTTAGAATAAGTTAATGCTTGAAATCGATCCCACCTGATGGAAAGTGGCGATGATGTCTAAGGTGTTGGGTGCATTAACTTAGTAAATGCCTATTCACTCTTCTCTTGAGGACTTCTATATCATACGTGGGCGGGAACACCGACGCAGGCAGGTTATTCCAATCCTTCGCAGTACGCGTAATTAACTACTAGGAGAACCGCGTTGTTCAAACTGGCGGGATTTTCAAAAATATAAGGATGGATACCGGCCGTACGCCAGGTTGTTCGATGGAGGAAGGGGGATGGAAGAATAATTTTGAACAAGTCCTGCGTACACTCTCCAAAATGTACCCTATAGAAAACCGTGAGGCTGGCTACCCTGCGCCTGTGCTCGAGGCTTTGTAGGTTGGTATCGAGTAAGTCTCTTTCACCAATGAGCCCCTAGCACGCTGA
>DWJZ01000774.1:0-28185 GCA_018249125.1 Asbolis capucinus
TGACCTGGGTGGGATTCGAACCCACGACCACCGGTTTAGTAGTCAGGTTCACTAACCACTAGACCAACCGGCCTGTCGAAATAAAAGATGGATCGTAACTTGCTTTAAGGAAAAACGAAAGAATGATGATACTTAGTACATTTTGTTTCTCCTTTAGGAACTTGTGTTTAGGAACTTTGTTCAGAATTCTCTGGTTTGGTTCAGAATGATATCGATTGGACACATGGTTGACGAATTGATGCGTAGCAACGCGTGCCGGGTACAGCGAATAGCTGAATCGAATTGGAAAATTTCAAGGTAAATATTTTTTTAACTCTAAATAAAATACTTAAATAAACATACCTCATTATTATTGATCAATTTTCCTGTCATAACATCTGTGTGAATGTCACTCATATTTTGCAAAATCAACGATTGTCTTCGGACGTCTGTCTCAAGATTTTTCTTTTGTACAGATAGTGCAATAGTTGAGACGAAAAGACAAAATGTGGTAGTTGCGAATAATACTATCAATTTGTTACTAACTACCCAATTAAAAAGTTTTGGCGTCATCTGTAAACCAATTAAAATTCAAATTCATTCTTTTCATCAATCCATACTTCAATCCAACTTCAAAAAGGCACTTAAAATTATAAAATAATTCACCACTTCTGGATTTTACAAGTTGTACCAAGCATGTGCAAGAAGTTGTTGCATATTTATATGCCACTGTCTCCGGACCTCCGAAGCTCCGGTAGTAGAGCGTGATTAGCATAAATTAATGAAGGGATACTAAAAATTAACAAAGTTTCAATAAGAACCTACGTTCATAAAGTATGTAAAAATAATTGTAGTTCAAAATGGCATTATTGCACCCAATTGAATATAAATTAAAGCAATTACAATATTTAACAATAATTATGTTAGGTACTTCCCTAGTACATTTGATAAGACTGCGTGATGGGAGAGTCTCTTATCTGCGTATTGATCCATACAATATAATAATTTTATCTATATTATATACAATATAATATAAAATTAAATGAACAAAAATTAAATGTTATGTAATGAAAAATGAATAACGATGTGTCTTGCAAATTATATTTTAATTTACAAGTAAAATTTAAAAATAACAAAGCTTAATTATAATGTGATGATTAGGTAAATAAGCCGTTCTTGTTATTGCGTATGACGCGTCTCTAACATAATACTTTATTTGCATACTGTATGCATAATATATAAATAAATTAAACACTGTTTCATACTTACAGTATAAAAATGTCAATAGCCAAGGTAATAAATTTACTATCATAAGAACACTTTCACTTTTTTTCCAACTTCGTAATTGTAACGTATTTGCCGCGGCGTATCTATCGTTGACTGAAGTAATGGCGGGGAAATCTTACTTGTGACAATACTCGCTGACAAACGCTCGAATTGAAAATTCAAGTACAAATTGCCTTATACCCGCGTCGCCTTGCGAACTCAATTAAGTTGCAACTGGCAAGCAATACCTTTAGTTACGTCACATTTAAGTGAAACTAGTTTTCTTACGAGAGAACTAATCGTTTCTAAACTAATTTAGCTGTTTTGGTTAACTAGGACTTGCACCGTTTGTATAACTAGGTCAAAATAGCTTGAATATTTTAAATATTTTTCACTTTTAATTTGTTAATTTGTCCTTTAAACAAAATTGTATTTATAATACCTAGTTACCTACATATTGTGATTGCAGTGTAATTTTTCAATTTTGTTTATTTATAATCTTGATAAAGGTAACATAAAGGAACTTGTCAGATTTTATACAATAAATCTGTTTATTTATTACTACAATAAATTAACATTTAATTCTAACTTAAAACGTAATTTATTTTGTTTTGTTAAAATGTCATGAAAAGCATGTAAATTTTACTTCCAAAAACAGCAATTACGAGCAACGTTTCAAATTGAAAAACATTTATTTATTTAAGACACATCATTTACAGATTATTAACCAAATTAATAAATCAACAATCGAAGAAGCAAGGGAGGTAGATAAAAGTTTTTATTTTTAAACCTTATTTATTTTTATCCTCGGAGGGTAGAATAAAAACAAGTAATAAGGAATAAACTCTACCTGCTTAAAACATAAAAATTAGTTTTGACTTTGAGTCTAAAGCCATTTATTCACGTTTTCAAAATATACCTACGAATGTCAACATTTTCTTTAATCTACCACCGGTTTGGAAGAGGAAGAAACGGTGAGAGAAACACCTTGTTTTTAAAAGAATACATTGTATTAGAAATGTTTTATAATATTATAAATTTTGTACAAATTTTACCCTAAAATTTTTCAATGTAAAGTGTTACGTATAAAAGTATTCTATCGAAACAAAGATATTATATGTATATTTATACTAAGTGATCACAGTACTGGCGTAGCGTGCTTTACCGGGCCCTGTATTATAATTAGTTGGGGGAAGTCAAATGAAAGGTAAAGATTTCGGGAAAAAAAAGATAGATTTTTTTATTTTTGTTGTTTCTGAAAGTGAAAACTCTATAGACACATGATAGTTTATTTCTTTTCCTGGGGGTCATTTACGAGATTACGTGACCTGGTTGATAATATTTTAATAATTTGGCGAGCCGGTTGGTCTAGTGGTTAGTGAACCTGTCTTCTACACCAAAGGTAGTGGATTGGATCCCCACCCAGGTCAAACTTTTCTGTGATGAGCAGGCATGTTTGTTCTGTTTCTGGGTGTAAATATTTATAACGGTATGTATTTAAAAATATTTATATATGTTTATTAGTTTTCTGATCACTATAGTACAAATTAGCCGTGTTTGAGTTGTCCAAAGATATTAAATGTTTGATTATACAGGTTAGGGCCCTGTGTAACCCAGGCCCTGTACGCCTGATACGGTTATAGGACCGTTCCTGGATCACAGTCAATGTTTGCAATCTCAAAGACCTTTCAAAGTCTGAAGTCGTTTCAAGAATGCGTTTCGTCAGTTTATTCCATTAAGATTACTGGTTTATGTTCGATTGTTCTAATCTAAATTGCATTTCGAAAATCTTAACACTGTAAATAACTTTTTAGTCCCTTGTATTGCGTAAGGCTAAGCATCGTTGGGTCTCTTAATATCTTGCAAATGGAAAGCGATTACGAAAATTTTGCGATATTTGCTCGTAGATCGCGTGTTTGTATTATGTTCAGTGCTGATGGCTGATGGCTGATGTATCAATCAGCGAGCGATCACATTTGTAATACGATTTTTACACATAACCACAGTCTGTGCAATTGTTGCTGATTGTTTGCTGGCTGCTCGCTGTTTGCGAATTTTAGCTAACAGGGCTAACTATATGATTTTTGCGAAAGTTTAACCCTTTACGCATGCAGCGGAAGCTCTCATTAGGAAAAAAATCCTCCGATTTTGAAACATTCTTTATTGGTGATCCGTTCCTATGGGTCTTAACATGATCATATATATCCTATAGCGTTCCTCGATAAATGGGCTATTTAACACTGCAAGATATTTTCAAATCGAACCAGTAGTTTCTGAGATTAGCGCGTTCAAGCAAACAAACAAACTCTTCAGCATTACAACAATTAATATATAAATCTACATTAATATGCATTGGCAAATAAACCACTCCTCCCGTAAAGTACCACTAATAAAGAAGTTATTAAATAAGGTTCATTATTTTTACAGAACTACAGAGGATTTTTAATATTCTGTGCAATTAATTTCTACAAAATTTATCAAAGTACGTAACGAATAGAAAACATGAAAGAATTATAGGAATTAAAAGCGTCTCCAAGAAAAACACGGTTTCAGATTTATACGTATTTATAAAATAATAATATTTCATTACTCACCGGTCGTTCCTTTTGCTTTCTTTTTGTTTCTACGAATACTTATAAGTACGTGCTATGTATTTATTTCAGGCGTTTCATAAATAGTACTACGTTTTATTTATTTTGGTGTATTGTTATTATGTGTGCCAAAGGTACATATATGCTACTTTTTGCCGACGGTAGAGACTAGTATGTAATACTTTGATTTCTTTTAGTGTCTTACTATAAAGCTACCGTAAATTCACCACATTATCGAAGGTTAAGTGGTAAAGAAAGTCACCAACTATTTCGTCTGCTCATTGTAAATAATTGGATTAAATAATAAAAATATAAATGGAGTAAATAATAAAAGTAAATAAGAGTAAACAATACGATATATGTACATATATACAACTGTACTCGCTGCAAATTTGATCTGGAATAAATATAAGGAATCATAAACTTGTCTTGTAGGTACCTCCAACTGGCGGATTTTTCAACGAAAGTAGTCATTATTCTAGTGTTGAAATGAAATGAAAATTTCGTTCATTTCGCCGTAGGGCCACTCACTTAACGAAAGTCAAAATTTTACAATACAAAGTCCCTACATAAGTTATATCCTTAACAAAGTAAAGGAATATTTAAAGAAATTCTTTGATAAAGTCTAAAGTCTCGAAAGACAATACCTATCTGTTAAACAGTTTAAATTGAATTAGGTTTGAATTTTAATTTGCACAATTACGTAAAGAAGTTTATAACCTTTCAACTTAAACTATCAGGAATTATACTTTATAATTAGTTAATTTGCGTTTAAACATTCGGCATTTGTTATCAAGCAAATAGCATGATTTATAAGTATAAAATTTGAAAAGCAATATGTAAAAAAAATATAAATTGATAAAATGTTCTCTTGTTTGTCAGTGGTTGCTAGGCAACGGTTTGTTGGTAAACATTCCAGATTGAATTTGCACGAGTTAAGGAAAGCTGGTGCAACATGAGCGAATTAACGATATACTTAAATAATAACTTTTAATTTCTTTATATCGGGATTATACTTAAATAATATCATTATAAGATAACAAAAATATTCGCGGGTATTTTAGTTTTGTTCTTCTCAAGTCTTTGTTGTTATGTGTTACTTACCTATACTTTCCTAATAAAATAGTTAATTTCGCATTGTACATGTTTTAATATTTGTTCTGATCTCCCTTATCTAAGTACTAGGTACTATTGTAGGTACCTAGTATTTATTACGACTATGTCTTTTTCAAATAGCTAGGCTAAGGCAGGGTGCCGTAACAAAATCCTAAAGTTGTATTTGTGTCGAAGGTTCTAAATGATTAAATTTCACTCACAAGTATGGTGAGAACAGCGGATGTAAGATCCGGAATGACCACTTGGAGCTTCAGGGTGCGTTCTCAGGCTTGATGCGGATCGACGGATATCTTGTGAATACAAGCCTGGAATGCGGCAATGCCGTCTTTAATTTGATTTGAAGTTTGTAGTTGGGTAACTATTATACCACGTGGTTACTAAGTATATGTTCTAGAGTTGATTGTAAAATGGTTTCTATTTAGGTCTATTTCGGGGGCTGGGCCAGAGGTTCTCTTCTTCTTTCTCTCTATATTCTAGGCATCCTCCTTCTCTTTCTACTTTTACTTGTTGAAGATTATTTTACTAGTGTATATTGGGGACTCTTGGTATATTTATAGACCCAGTTTCCTGTCTCTTTTTATTAATCCGCGCCTGCAGTAGTTAAAATAGCAAACGTATGACCTTTTCCTTGCCCAGCAACTAGCTCTGAAACACTTGTCGTTGCTATTTGACCATTTAGGCGCCATGACCCTGCTAGTTTACCTGCTTGTATGGCCAATTAATGGCTTACTACTGGATCCAAGTCTGTCTGGTGATTGAAGAGGCCTAGATCATATTCCAGTACGCTGTTCCAATGCTGATTGGTTAGTGTTAGTGGCCAAACCGCGTGTCGGGAATCTAGAAGTCTCTGACATGACGAAACCATTGTCTCTTTTCATAACTGATGAGGCCTAGAACATACTTCACCATGCTGCTCCAACATGGGTTGGGGAAAGTTAGAGACAATCTAACTTGTATACCACCCAAATGGCCTCCGACATGGTTTAACGATGTTACCTATTTACTGGGACCGACAGTTTTTTTAAAATCATATACGATAAAAACAAGCAAATTATGAACGCTTCTTTGCCTACTTAAAACAAAGCCAATCTTGATTATTCCGCATCGTTTCGTTTTTATTTCATAAAGTTACTCCGACTTCATCGTCAAAACAGCTGTATGGGTCGGCAAACCGCAGTCGGGCCGCATGCGGGCAATATGCCATTGCGGTGCGGCTTACACGGACATTTATACGACGCAACTTTGCGTTTCGTATGATCCTCCGAACGATGACAAATGAAATGTGGCCCGCACCAAAATGTTGCACACTTGTGGCCCTATTTAAGAAAAGGTTGCCGACTCGTGCTCCATGATATTATTAAAGTGTTATTAAATTTAATACCAACAATCACTGATAATTATTCAGCATCAGTCAGATATATTAAAGCAGTGATAGCCTAGTGGTTTGAAAGTTGGTCTCTAACTGGAGGTCCTAGGTTCAAATCGTGCGCGTTCCTCTAATTTTGAGAGTTATGTGCGTATCAGAAGTTTATTATCACTTTCTATGGTAGAGAAAAACGTTGTGAGGAAACACTCCTGAGAGTTCTCCATAAGAGTTCACTTGGCCAGCGTGGTAGACTATGCCTACACCCCTCACATTGTGAGTGGAGACTCAAGCCCAGCAGTGGGACAGTTATGTATTGCAATTATGATAATGCAAATTTATTTATCGCTTTCGTATCGGCAGATATTGCTCGTGACTGTACCCAAATCCATTCACCTATATTAAAAAACATATTTTTTTCAATCATTATTCAAATCGTATGACAGTAAGTATTTAATTATGTGCATATTAAATTGGAAAGTTACCGAATCCGGAACCTAGCATTCTTTTTTGAACTAGTTTATCTGGCATATCAGTTAAGTGTCCCGTGCAACGATGTAATAAAGCTGTCACTTTGGAACTTCATCTCCTATTTTTTTTGTTTTTTATAGCTTTCTAAGACCTCTAAGCATATCGTAGGTAGTGCATCTAAATACAATCTATACTAATATTATAAACTGGAAAGTTTGAGGACAATTGACTCTGAAACTGGGCCGATTTGAAAAATTCTTTTATTCTTATAATCTTACATTATCTCTGATGAATACAGACTATCAAGTATTTGCAAAAACGTTAGGGATCCGTATGGAAACTTCAATAATGTAACCCAAAGCGTAAAGAATTAAAAAAAACTTTATTAGGGTTGTTCAATTTATTTTTGTTTGAATATAGTATTTTTTAAAGTAGTATTAAGTATAGTATTATTACTAAGTATAGTATTTTTTTAAATATAGTACGCTTCAAAATTATAGTACTTTATCGAGAGAATAAAAATAGTTATAATTGTACTCATTTGCTTTTTGTACTTATTTTTTTGTTTCACGCAAAGGCACATTGGGCAGCCAAACGAAGGCGCGTTAAAAAATTATGGATTGGTTTTAATGTCGCATTTATATGTTGTACTCAAATATAGTATTTTCAGGTATATCTACGCGAGTTCTACAACGGTTCTATTCATTTCTAGTATGGAGTCCCGAAACATTACAATTCTATATGTATAATATAGTACGGTTGACAACCCTAATCCTTGTATCGCGTACGCTGCAGATACTATAGAAAATAGAACAAAGTGATGTACTACAGTTTTTTAGAGGATATCAATATCTACAAATAAGTCCACGACATCATATGTCTAACTGCTGTAGTTACGTCACAATAACTTTTTTTTGCGGTTAATTATAATGGTAGATCACGACTTGCTGACAGAAGATTCGCAGACTCTAATTTAAGTGATATAAATTGTTGTTCTCGGGTCGTTAATGTATGTAATGCCACATTTTTATGTCCACGTCATCAATGGCAATCCGAGTGCGTGGGCGTGGCCATATTATTTAATATTTGCATGATATGTCATAATGGTTTACGTCACGGGTCGACCCCCTTTTCTTATATGAGGGACTCAAATGTAATCGGTGCGGGCCACATTTGCATTATCATCTATATTTTTTTGTATATAATGCAATGGGTATAAAATTAAGCAAGACTTATTAAGGTAATGCATTTTTTGAGATTATATTTGACATAACGAAGTGACATACCGTCCACATGTGGCCCGCGGGCCACGGGTTGCCGACCCCTGGTTTACGTGAACGAACTCCGACCCCATTATGAGAGATATGGAATTGTTTATTTATTTTTATTAGTCTTAATTATAATTTCATCAGCATGCGTAATTGTTGCTTAAGATTTTTTATTAATGTCACAATTACATGAATTGTAAAGTTAAAGTGTTATAGTTGGTGCGAAAAAAATATAGTGTACTTCTTATTGCGAAAAAACGTTTGAAGAGGTTGAAATAAGCGTGTGTAATGTGTTATTTTATAATTTAATATATTTCTTGTGGGATAATTCTCTGTGGAAACTTTAACTGTGGCAAATTTTATAACGGCTTTTCCTTCACGTATTTCATATATACAAAACTATAACGTAATTTGCAAGAGCAGAATGAATACACCTCATAGCCTAAAGTTATTTTGAAATTTTAATTGTGTCAGTTGTTAGAAAAACTAGAGAAAAATCATAGCTTTTGAATTTTCACGAGGAAATATTGCACATTTGAATTTAACGTTTTTGTTAAATGGCGCGAAAATTTTTTGGCCCTTCCCCAAAAACATATTTAAGTTGCTAAAAATCACTCATTCAAACATTTAGAAGTAGGAAGGGACGATGAAAGAAGATGAGACGATAATTATTCGTAAAATACACGTGACAAGTCAGAAGGTCCGACACTCCTAGGGTTGTCACCTAGGAGCTGTATTATTCTGTTTTTGACATTTCTTACTGTTGAACTGAACTGAAAATATGTTCTACAGCATAATTTTGAAGATTGCAATTTTGGCAGGCATGTTAATTGAACTCCACATTTATTTTTTATTATTACACGGCCTATGAGGCTTCTAAAAATAATACTAAATTGATGAGTTATGTAACAAGCGCTGATAATAAGTAATAATAATAATAAATATCTTTGGACAACACACACGGTCATCTGACCCCAAACTAAGCGATAGCTTGTACTATGGTGATCTGACAACTGATAAACATACATATATATATTTAAATACACACTTATATAGATATTTACATCCAGACACACAGAATAAACATTTCTGCTCATCACAGAAAAGTTTGACCTGGGTGGAAATCGAACCCACCACCTTCGGTGTAACAGTCAGGTTCACTAAACACTAGACCAACCTGTCAAGTGATAAGTATGTGTTTAAAATATAAACAATTAAATATTACCTATTTTTCTTAAATATTGTTTGTCTTTCCCTTTTTCTTCACGTGGTTTAGTTTTCCTTCTTTTCATTATTCTTCTATCACCTGTCCTGAAGCAGTATGATGTTGGTTGGTTGTAACACCCCCGTCTGGTGTCGCTAATGTGGATGGGCAGCGGTGATCACATACAATCTGCTCGTTTGCCTACTTATCATATTAAAATACTTTGCTTCCCATTCCTAAAAATATTTTATTTTTTGTAAAATCGCTGGTAACCCTAGCTCTACGTCCCTACCGCCTTTTTTAGTCAGACGCCAAGTAACTCGTGCTCCAGCTGGAGCGCTATTGATGGAGATGATGACGACAGGGTTATAAAAAGGTTCATCAATAAAAATTAGAAGATTAGGAGTTTTTGGGTCAAGGAACGGATTAATCAAGGTTTCAACGCTTAATTAAAAAACCGACTTCAAATCACATGGACCATTAATAATGAAAACGTCATCAATGTAATACAAGCCAGTTAAATAAAAATCTATTAAATTTAATAAATTCATTATAAAAGTTATTTTTTACCTTCAATAAGTAAGCGCTGGATTACGATTCCACCGGGAGGTAACTGGTGATGTTTCAGAAACATTAAAAAACTAGAAAGCAGGACAATCGATCAATAAGAATTATTTGGCTAAACAGTTGGATGTACCTATTGGATTTAGTTATAATGTTTAACGCTAGATGGCGATGGCGGTGAACAAGCCCGGTTTAGCAGGTACGTAAACTAAAATCGGAGTATTTGCTCATAAACCGCCTCCTAAACTCCTCCTAAACTCACTATAACTTACATCGTAACGTGTTTTCGTTCGCGTCTAGAACAGTTTTATCATGTCAATGATTTTACTTTATTCATTTTTAATAAATATCAGGTACGTCTTTTAATAAAATTCAAAGGGCAATAGTGTTGTTCCGTTTTTTTTAATCCTTACAAAACTTGCGAACAAACCAGTGTATGATAACGTCACAGTTTTATTATAAATCTGTCTCATTAGATGACGAACACACTAATTTGTTATAAAACTGTGTTAACACACTAATGCATTGGGCCGTTATGTCACAATATGCGACTTTTATAAATATAACGAAATGAGAAACTAAAAATCAATTTTTAATTAATTTAATGAATGTACATTGAATATTTGCCTTTTGTACCTGATATTTTGTAAACATGTTATTAATGGTTATGTCTATTGGTGTGCAATAAAGAGTTTTTGTTGTTGTTGTTATGTTTTTATAAAAATAAAAAAAAAATAACTTAAAATCAACTTTTAATTATTTTGAGCGTACATTCAATATGTTTTTATAAAAATAACGAAAAAGAATCCTAAAAATACATTTTTAATGTATTATTTTAAGTGTATATTATATTGAATATGTTTTTATAAAAATAACGACAAAGAAACCTAAAAATATTTTTTTTCTGGAGACTTCTATCTTTACTTTTTTATTTTCAATACAGATCTATTGAAGACTTATAATGGCAACTTGTATCTGGAAATTCTGTAAGAACATGTAGTGTCTACTAGGGTTAAAGTGATAAGTCCTGGGGCCAATGGACGGACGGACGGACAGCGAATTATATTAAAACTAGCTGTAGCCCCAGCTTCGTTTCCACACATACATTATTTGTTTATTACCAATGGACCAAAAACCCCATACAAAATTTCATCCCATATCCCAAGGGAACCCTGGTATAGGGATGAAAAGTAACCTAAATGTTAATCGGAGATGTAAGTACAGAATGTCATCGAAATCTGTCCGTGGGTTTTCCCGGGGGGACAGACAATAATTAAAAAAATATATTTTCGTACTCTATCTCGATATTAGAGTGCCCTCTATAAAATTTTGAAAAATTATTCAATGTACAAAAAAATGTAGTTTGAGTTTTATTATAGTATAGATTTAGAAAAATTCACAAATCATTTTTTCCTTTTTTTCTTCCATCCTTTGATATTCCGTGCTACATATATCCCTATCTCAAAATTTGCTTTCTATTAACCCCCGTTCATAGTTTTTTCTAATTTCATCGGTACAGAGATCTGTATAACTCAGTTGGTAGACAATATTAACAATCATACTTACTTACTTCCTTACTAAATATTTTGTCTCGTTTTCGCATACCGATTATAAATGGGTATGTGTAAGACAAAACGTTTCAGTTATGTAAAGGCTATAATTTATATTCTTTATAAACTCAGTAATTTACGAGTACACCAAAAGAAGATATAATTTGACTCGAGTATTTATATTCTCAGTAATTTATACCAAAAGAAGAAGAGATAACTCTATTCGAATATTTATATATTATGTTCTGAAACTTGACTTTAGTTTTAAACACCTGACTTAACTATTAATTGCTCTGCCAAGTTCTTGTTAAATGTAAGCAATAATTATTATTTCATGTTTATTCCGTTGAAATACTCTTTTAACCGTATTACTTACTGACTATCAATTAGTTATCTTTTAATCTAAATTAAAACTATGTTTCATACAGTTCAAGGTTTTCTTTGTGTTGGAATAAACATGATAGAATTATTTAAATTATTGTTACGCAACTGCAAGTTTTACTATATTATTTATTGCTAGCGCTTTGTTTTCTAAATATATGGACCTTAAATTTTAAAATATTTTATTTTTAAACTTAAAATGTTCTATTTTTAAACTTAAAATTTTAAAATATGTCACTTTTAAAGTATACTTTGTAATATTTTGTAATTTTTTTACGTTAAATCCTAATAATTTAAAAAGTATCAATTTAAATTTAAGGTCGTATTTTTAATATTGAACTCGTTACCGATATGCACCATCCATCATTAATATTTGCCGAAACATATATCGGAATCAATGAATTTTTATGTGTTTGTATTTTACTTGTTATCTTTGTGATTTTGTACTGAGTCGAAAAGAAGAGTAGAATCATTTTGTCACTAATACAATGTTAGATTGCTCACGTTCTCCTCAGTTATGAGGGACCCTTGCTCAGTGGTGAGTAATTAACGTGATGAAGCCAAGCCTATTAGATAAGTACCTATTATGGCACTAAATGTACTTTAAATTATATAGTAAACCTTATTTGAATTTTTTTATTTTATCGTATAATAGTTATTCGGATAATTCAAAATGTCGAGTATATTTTTTAATGTTTTCTATTCTTTTAATGTTTTTTTCAGATAGAAATAAACCCATCAAATAAAAAAACTTGTTACTTGAGAACTAGTTTAATTAATTAACACAATCTTTTCACTTATTTTATAAACCTATTTCGATTTAGTGACATTTGGTAGTGACAAATAGTTAATTTAGTGACAAATAGTAAATTTAAAGTGTTTTCGACCTGGATGGATTGGATTGTGGATGGATGGATTGTGCTTATCGTCTGCTATGCGAATAAGATTAATTATAAAATTAAAAGCTTTGCGATTTTTAAAAAACTTACAAGTTACTAATTAACGTTACTGTTTTATTCAACTTTTATTAAACATAATTTACCTGTTTAAAATGTTTAGGAAGTAAGAATTATTGAACAATTTCTTTAATTTAAGTCAGTAATAAATTATATGTTTATCATTTTGTTTACTAATTTAATTAAACGATTAACTTGCAGAATCGTCAAGTGTAGAATATTTTCTAAATTCAAATTTTAAACTGTTAGTATGAAAATAATTGAGAGTACTTAAGAACCTATTAAACTACATTCTGACAGTTCTTAAGCACGAAAAATTCTAAATATTTTTTTAGTCCCAATCTTGATCAATATAGTATTATGTTTACTAGTAACTTGAGAGTTTTAGTAATATATTGCAACCATGCGACCTGTGTTACAAATGCAAATTGAATTATCAAAAAATACATCCTGTTTTTACAATACATATAATAATGTTTTTTAATTCATTACATTATGCGTTTTTAACAAAAATAAACTTATTAAAATTATTATTAATACAATATAATTACATTAATTATTTATCCAAAATTTTGTATGCATGTTTACATGGTTTTCATAATAACAGAATAATGAAAACTAAAATAAAGTTATTTTTCTATATATCAAAAAACTTCGCGTCTATAGAAACAAGCTACTCACTTATTTTATTGTTCTTTATTTTTCTCGTTTTATAAAGATCGTTTAGTTACAAACTGATATATATTTTGAAATGTAGAGGTCGCTAGTCACACTCAAATAATTTTACTATTCATCACACTTATGTACAGTTAAGATGTCAATTTAAAAATAGAAAAAAATAAAATGTTGCACATGTCCTTTAAAATGTGAAAGCGATAAAGGCTTAATGAGAAGTAAAAATATTAACGACTACTTTCTGAATTGATCTATGTGCTTACAAAAGCTTTCGAAATTTTTACTTTTAATTTTCTGTATTTCCAAAAATATACCGAATAAAAAATAAATATTAAGATATTTAAAAACACAAGCTGTAATTGCAGAGTATACAGGCCTCATACGAAAAGAAAAACAAAGTTTCTTAACTATATTGTTAACTATTGAGGAGTTGTCTGGAGTCAATCCTAAACGTCGTGTATTTTAGCAAAAATTCAACTCGTAGCTTAAGAAGTGAGCTTAATTAAGCTTGCGAGATTTGACCCAAACAAACTAACATACTAACATATACAGCAAGTTAAATAAAAACTTGTAAAATAAACATAATAAGATTACTTTTCTAGCATGTCAAAACCAAACCAAAAGTATCATTAATATTATTCAAATAATATATAAATATTTAAGTATAAATCTCAATATGTATATGCTAATTGAGGAAAAGTTAAACTACTACATATATTATATTAGCAATAAGTTCATTATTCGAGCATAACGGTTACGAGATAGTTAAATTCTATTCAGTATTGTTAATTTTGAATTAAATGGATTTAGTATAAAGTCCATTTGAATTTCAATTAAATTTTAATGTTTACCGCAATACACTTTAAAATTCATTGTTTGAAATCAATAAAAGCCTACTTTCATCACGACGCAGCGATAAAATTAGCTTTATTGTTATCCGAGGCGATTGAATAAGATAATGTGTTTTTGTAAAAAGTTTATAGCGAATTTAAATTCCGAATATCGAATTGGAGTCAGTAAATATGTGTTAAATAACGGATTTCTAGCGTCCAAACTGGTCCAAATTTGAATATGCAGATGCCACAGTAGATTTAGTATCTAATGTATGCCAATTCCAATAGAAGGTTACATAGGATTTTTTTAAGTGCAGCAAGTATGAACATTTACTTTTTGTGAATCCTTAAAAAAATTATTATATCAAACTGCCTATCTGTCTGTTAAGTTTTCACACCTAATCTACTGAACCGATTTTGATTAAAATATGTATTAAACAGACTAGAACTTGAGAAAAGACAGCTGTTTTAGGGTAGATGGGATTGAAATAACGGATGAAATTTTTCTACAGTTTTTTTGTTATCTATAAATAAATAAATTATTTTTTTATTAAAATATTATTAACAACTTGGTAATTTGTACTTGATAAAAATTAAATAACTATTTGATACAGCGTTTTCGATATTTGCACCTGATGATGAAGTAATGATGAGTTATTTCATCACTACCAATTATACATGGTCTACTGTGCGGATTATTAATCTTGATTTTAAACTTTATTAATAAATTATAAAGATTAATTTAATGTAATTACAAAATTATATTATCAAGGTATATAAGTCAATCAAAAAAAGGAAGGTATCATTTAACAACTAAAGGGAACATACAAATCAATAAATAGACAAGCAAGAAACAATGAAATAAGTAAGGATAATTGGATTTATCGCATATCAAATGAGCATTTAGTCGCTAGCGTAGTTACGCTATAAAAACCAAGAACACTTGAGGATATCAAAAACAAACAAATAAAAATAAAGTGAACAACTGATACCTACATTGTTTATCAGTTTATTTTCATCGATAACTTTATCACTTTTGTGTTTTTAGTAACAGCGGAATTGTTTTAGGATTATAATTCCGATTTTATTGCCAATGGGATCAGATATTTATTTGTCTTGAGTCATAGAATATTTCACAGTGGATTATACCTCCAGTTGGTACTGTAGGAATTTGTTGCGTTTATTTATACTTCACTTGTTTCGTTTAGCTTCTCTAGCGTCGTAGGTAGGTTAATAAAATGGCCTGTGTTATTCCACACTATAAACTATCTCTGCGTTAAATTTCATTCAGCTCGGTTTAGAAGTTTTTGGATGGATAACAAACATCTATCTCTCCATCCATCCTCACAAACTTTAGTAGAACTCATTACTTTCTATAATACGTTTTATTTGATTGTAATCAATGTTTTGATTATTGCTTTCAAATAAATTCTTGAGGAACAATAAAGTGAACTTAAAGAAAAATATTCACAAAATTTTGTTCCCGTTTAAATCGAACTTTTTTAATTCAATGGTTTGGTCAAAAGTTTGTATTCATAAAGAATACTATTTGAACGTCAAATTTGTTTAAGTACTGCCGCTTTGGAAGGTGTTTTTATTATAAAGAAAAAAAGAATTGTGCAAGAATCTCGGAGACAATACAACTTTAAAACAAGAAACAATGGGTAGTGGTTGAAGAGAATTGTATAGTCGAAGTGTCTTAAATGTTTATCGATGTCATTTTCAAAATGCCTACATTTCATCAACTAGTGAGCACGTAAATTGAGTGAAATTACGCATAAAATTACACTAATTTAACTTTTATTACACTACGTGGTGGAGTATCCTCCGTCATGAGGAGAAGCCTCTGCTCAGTAGTGTGCCATTCCTTGGTTGAAACCATGCACTAAGCTTGATTGAGCAACCTTTGTGATTGGTACGGTGCTATTTTGAACCAACATCTAATCGAGGATTTAAGAAACGAATATAATGCAATTTTATATCAACCAATCACATCACATTATTTTAAGGCTCTCACCTCCACACTGACTGGCTTTTGGTTGAATATGAGGCGACTAGACGAGTATATTTCTTTAAATACCTTTAAAATGATCCTTGGCGCGTCTGTAAGTGCGGTTTCTTTCTGTAACGATATGGCAACAAGCACGCAACATTGTAACCGTAATTAAACGGTCCTAAGTGCCCGTGCTTAACGATTATTTGCTTTCATTTCGTTTCTGCCGTCTTCCTTATACCACTTGTAACAGCCAGCTTAACAGTACTTAGTTACCATATGGTGTACAATTTTTTTTTATATATTTACGCGTGTTTATGTTTCTTCTCTCTTTCATTTCTTTTTAATTTTACTGTTTAATATAGTTTTCTCTATCATAAGTGTATCAGTACAAAAAAAAAATCATTAGTAAGATTTATATTAACTTTGGGATAAAACAATATGTGGGTAATATTGGTGCAGGTAGGCGAAATTGTTTTTTTATTTTTTTATAAAAAAAGTAAATTTTGTAATTGTATAAAATTTAAAGTTAGTGGTTTTTAGGGTAAGGATAGAATTTATGGAATCTGTTCTAGTCTTTTTATTTAAAAATGCTATTTCGTTTTACGCTGAAATCATATAAAATGAGGGTTAGCAATACTTTCCGATTTAGATTACTGTACGATACATAATTTATTAAATCTTTAACCCTAAAATGTAAATTTTAAGAATATAGCTTGTGTAATTGTTAAATAGTATAATTAATAATATTTGTATATGTATTTATTTAGAGATATAATTTAGACTAGATACCAAACAACGTTCAGCTTACTAGCCACTAATACAAGTATATAATAAACACGTCGCGTCATATTTGTTTCTTCCCTGATGCAAAGAGTTTATAAAAAGTAAGAGGCTATTTCAGCTCGCCGCAAAATAAGCAAATTTTTACCTTCCAGTGTCATAAGGCCAGAAAGACCTTTTAGCTTTTTAGCTCGGTTATTTTATTACATAAATGAATTTCTCGACAAAACAAGTCCAAAAGTAAACATGACTATTTTCGTTGACGGTGCGGGGCGGTTGAAAGTCCATAAACGCCTCTCCCTTTTACAGACCTTCACTGCCCTGAGTAACAAAGTTGTTTTTTTATTCAGCTGAATCTGCAATTGTTTATTCCCGCACGCCTTCAAACAATAATGCTGTTGCTTCAGTGTCTTTAAAGCATTTTTAATTAAGGATTTGTTTTGTGAGACTTTCGGCGTGTTTTTTAAGGCTGATCACAATAGAAACTTAGTTCAGGTAATGTTTGCATATAGCTTATACTATCGTTTCCCAACTTTTTTTGTGCCATGCCCCTTTAACATTTCAAAAATACATAATTTGTAACATAAAAAAAAAATCTCTTAAGAAACGTAAATGATAGGTTTTAGGAAGAAATACTATGAAGTAAGTAAAATTTTAAAGTTTGTTAAATTTGGCACCGATACCTTGCATTGCATTTAAATGACCCGAAGCAGAAGATTTAAAATCGTGTCGAGTCAATGTTTAAAATGCTCCCTTTCCTATAAAATTGTCCACCTGGAGCGTGGACCCAGCGAAAAGAAACACCGGCTTATACATTCCTCTTATACCTATTATAGTCAATGAATAAGCTAAACATTAAGTGCCAACCTACTATGGAACATATTTGATGTACCGATCTACAGACATGATACAAATAAATTGTATGTCCAAATACATCGAGAAACTTCTTCGTTTTTATAGAGGTTGTAAGTTCTGATCCCCGACATCGTTAACTTATCACTTAGCCACGAATTAATCCAACGAACTAACGTCCAAGTGACCCACGACGATAACTTAACCGAACTAGAATTTTATCGCTATAGCCCTGATACTGTTGTAATTTATTCCGCAGAGAGCCAAATTAAATATAAAATGTCGTTGCGGTGTATCACTGTTACTGACTGTGACAAATTAAGCCATTAGTAACGCGAGCTGTATTTTTTCGGTTGATCCGGCGTAGGCCAAGCGGCGAGCGGGAGTTTGTGGACAATTTTATTAGAAAACGTTATAAGTGTGTGACAGCGTGACGCGGGTGACACCTACGGGTGACACACGGGGTGTCGGGGCAGAATTACAGGCCACGATAAATTTTTCCGCCTCGGCACAACCTACGGCGAAACACGGACGCTAGGAGTTATACCATAATAGCCGGGACAATCGTGAGCACAGCCATTGGTGGGATTCACGTCACTCAAGCCGTCGCGTCCACGCGATTGGTTTGTCGAGTGATGTCCGTTTTCTATTGGCTACGCGTCTGTCGTGCGAGACGTCTATTGGGTACGTCATGCGCTTGCTGCACACTGACCGAAAGTGTATATTACCCCTTACTCGTCTGTGCTCAGGAATTATGCCACTTACTGTGCCAATTAGCTGCCACGTGATGCATCAAGCATCGCCAGATATCACTATCGTGAAGTTAACGTCATCGTGTTGATTTTCTATTTAAAATTTGAAATTAATAATTAGAAATTCAATTAATAAAATAATGAAAACGTGGAAAAATATGAAATAATGAATTCATGGTTTCTTTATTTGAGTATATACATATAATGGTTGAAAAATAGACAATGCGAGGATATAATTATATAGACAAGGCGTGATCTGTAAGATCGCTAATATCCTTTTAATTGACGATTAATTGTCGCGTGACATTTAAAATAAATTTTAAAACAAATATAAAATAAAATTATAAACGACCCCAGAGCTACCAGCTTTCTGGCTCAAAATTTAAGTACTGCTATATAGAGAGGAAGCATTGCCAGCATCTTGGGTAGGACATCACAGGGGCTCTATGTACATGGTAACATGTAATTAACGATTGTTTAAATATTTCAAAACACAGAAAATCAAGTACTAATTTTAATTGTAAGTAATTTCGTTTTCGTAAATATTCGACTTTTCTAATAATATATGTATTTGGCGTAGTTGAGAAGTGTATTTACTGCAACAAAATTTATATACTGGATTAGCACAATTAACCTTTACTTCAGAGCTTTGAGAATGAGCTTTTCCTCCTGACAGTTATAATCAGATGTAATTTTTTTCACATTCATCATGATAAGTATACTTTTATTATTAAATAAAAAAGCTCTATTTTACCTTAGTCGGTACACAAGATTTACTTACTTATAGGTAAATATTACTTTTTATTTTAACTTCTATCTTACACTAGTTTTTACCTCTGGCTTTACCCACGTTATTGACAAAAAGTAGGCTAAATGTTATTCCAGACTATGGTCTATCTCTGTGCCAAATTTTATTCTGATCAGACAAAGATCAGATTAAAATGTGACAAATATGCATCTACCCACCGGATACAACTTAGCCTATCAGTAGGATTCATATCGTTTCTAATTGAAACGTTAGGTTAGGTTTGTACATCATGGTATGAAAATAACACAACTTATATACACAAAGAAAATCTGTCACCGCCCACCAAAATGTATAATAACATCATTTAAAAATAACCTACGTTCAAAACCTGAGCCAAAACTGAGTTCAACAATAAAGATAAAAGTCGCGTGCACGTTTGTGAGAACTGCACTAAATTAAAACAGAAAGCGACGCTGCCAACTCGAGCAAAAATGGTCTCTATGTACGTATGTTCTAGTACCGTTCAAGTTAACGGGTTACTTCACCTTAAGAGTTTAGACAATATACTATGACTTAACCAACAGGTTTACGGCGATATAAACGTGTCGAGGCGGGTGCCTAACGTTTCTACATAGCAAATTATATGTTAGTTTTTAAACGAATAGGCATTTAATTTTATTTTTATAGACAAATTTTTCGACGACAATCACTCAAGTTAACTTCTAAATCTTGTTGTAATTCTTAACGTTGAATCTTGTATCACTGAATTTATTCTTACTGATATTATTAATACGGAAGGAACTCTGTCTGTCTGTTAAGCTGTCACGTTTAAACCGATTTGGATGCAATATCGTATAGAGATGCGAAAAGTGACTTGAAGAGTTGGATATCAGGTACGTAAATTTGTATGGAAATTACCATAAAACTTTCAAACTAGATACGGTGTTGGCGGATGTAGTTACGGTAAAAAGGTAATATTTTACCATAATATTTTTCTTAAAATTCTATAATATTTTTCTTAAAATTGCCGTGTGCTACATACAAACAACGGCAGCTCCGTCAACCGCTTATACAACAACTATTAAGATTCTTGTAACAAGTGGAACAAACAACACAAAAAAATGTAACTAATGCAAATAACCTGAGAACAACCGCCCATCTAGTCAATAACAACTAGAATCGTTTAAAATCAGGGCAACACGTGGCCCGCGGGCCGCATGGGCACTTCATGTTCGTTTACACGACGCAATTTGGCGTTTTTTGTGACACCAATGGTTTAAATAAATGCACGATGGTTACGCTTACATTTTCTGCTACGAATACCTTGGACATGAGAAGGCTTAGCCATCAATTTATTTCTGTGCCCGATGAAGTTTAACCCAGATTGAGATCGGATTTACATGTTGAAACAAGTAATTGAAAATTGGATTCGAATAAAATATTTTCAAACTATTTCCAAAGTGTGTATTTTAATCCATATCAATTAATAAAATTTTAACTAGGTAGATCAGATTTACATAAAAGTTTTAATTACATATGTTATTTTAATCTCAGCTCATCGGAAACCGTGCACATTATGCGGGTAGCCATAATATCATTATGTGGTTTGTTTAGTGTAACGTAATATGATAGACAATCAAAAACAAGCTTTATTAAAATATTGAAAAACACAAGCTTTAATTATAAAGCCCTAATACGAAGAAACACATAAAATTTCATAACTGAAACGTCATCTGTCAGTGTCAAAAAATTCTCAATGCCAACACTCAAAACATTTGGTGTTTCAATTAACCGTATAATATTTATCCTAAATTCGAAAGTAACTAATTGTGTATCTATGACTTTCACGCTTTGTTCTACTTTTGGTATTTCAAACGGTATGGGATCAAATATGGTACAATAAGTGTTTCACACAAATGAAGTCACTGGAAACGCTAGTGATATTATGAAACTTAAGGCAGTCCCAAACCAGAGTCAGTAATAATAATCGAATATAATTGGTTAATAAAATGAAGCCTGACGTGAAATAACCATTGTAACAAATTCTTAACTAGGATAATAACATAATAGGAAGCGTGTGTCGGGATAAGATTGCCTTTGGGTATTGTGGTTACAGTAGGTACACATCGCGTGAGATTAAAGTAAGCCCACATTTAAACAGTGAACCGCGTAATTTGGCAACTCAGCTGTGATTAGATAGTGCTTCAACCTCGTTAACGTAATGAGAATAGCTTTGTTGGCCTTTGCTCGGCGTAATAACATTTCACTTTCTGATTCTATTTTTCGATTGTGTACGGGCTAATAGATCTGGATGGCTTGTTGCGAAGTTTCTCTTTTTCTCCCAGATCTTCAAACATCCTCTTTCCTTCTTCTCCTGTCACCTGAGGTTGTTGTTTGTTATGCTTGGGTTCAGTTGTTTATTTATTTAACGGATCACCAACACAAGATACAGTGTAAACATCTATACATTATACATATATTACATAGACATAAACTTATTTTACTGTTTTTGCAATTAAAGGTAACCACAGCATGCTATGTGTTACATGTGATACATTGTGAAGCAAAAAATGATTGACATACTTAAAAATAAAAATAAAATTTCAATAAAATTTTAAATAAAATTTAAAAATAAAATTTTAAATAAAATTATAATAAAATTAAAATAAGTTTTGTTATCGTTTACAGTTACTTCAGCTATCTACCGTTACGCTTGTTTCTTTCTCTTTCTTGCGCAAACAGGTCTATTACTTCCTTCCTGGCACATTATTGGTAACATCGAGTTTGGTGTTGCTAAAACCTATGGGCGGCGGTCATTACTTACCATCAGGGGAGCCGTTTCCCTTGTAGCCCAGTCAATAGTAACTTCACGGCTCAAGGAGTTACAGGTTCTATGATTAAGCAGTACAAGGATATGTACTAACGTATAAGCGGTTATTTTTTGTTTTGTTTCTGGATCCTGGAGCTGGTGTCTTACGGTGCGCGTATCTAGGGACAGCTGACGATCTGAGCCATTGTTTTTCTTGTGATGTCTGTACCAATATTGTGCAGATTTAGTGTGCCAATTGCAGTACAATGTGCAGATTCTAGGCAATTTTGAAATTTAACAATAATATAATTAAGGTTAAATATAATTTGAAGCGTTTGTCGACATATGGTCGGGTTTGCGATTATACAGGACTTTTTCCTAAGTAGAAGCGATGTTTATTAACAACAACAATAAATTATCTTTATTGTAAACATATTAGTAACAATAAATTTTACGTTTTAACATAGCCGTACAATGGGCGGCCTTATCACTAAAAGAATCATCTTTTCCAGGCAACCACAGACTGGAAAAATATTAGTTTTCAAAACGGAATAAGGTAGGGTGTGTACATATTTATGAAAGAGAAAAGTTATATAGTGTTGGAAAGATACATAGAATGTCAGCAAGCAGTGAAAGAACTAGAAACACCTAAAATCGTTGGGAGAAAGAAAACAACGATAGAACCGAAGAATAAGCGGGGAAAATAAAATAGAAATAGTGCACAACATATAGAAGATAATACATTAATAAAAACATTAAAAATATTATAGCTTAGTTAGTTAAAAGATTTATTATTGAAATAAAACTTACATATTCTCAATCCACTGATATCTAACACGAATAATATATCAACAAACGTTTTACTATCTTTTAAATTTACGAAAACATTCCAGGTTTTCATATAATAATTTTAGTTTACGTAAAAGCAATAATAAAACATAAATGCGAGTAGTTTAAGACCGTACCAAAATGCGAAGCAACGGAATACAAAATCAGAGTTTTCGACGGAACTTGCAACTATCTGTAATGCAAAAATAGTTTGGGAAACATTCGTGAATCCTGCAACGTCGTCCTAAGGTAGAAGTTTGGTTTACAGTTTTGCGAGTTCTTCCTCTCTATTTGAAAACATAAGACCTTAGTCTTTCTTATTTTAAAGTGTCAAACGACCCGGAAATTACTTAGAAACACTTCTTGAACTAAGCATTCCAAACCATTCATTGCTCATTATTAACGTATACAACTGAGGTGGCTTAGAGCAAACTTCATCAGGCTCTTCTAATGCAGATTGGTTAAGGAGTTAGTGCTGCTTCTGATAAGGCTTAACTATTGCTATCTAACGTTAACTAGCGGGACCAATAGCTTTGTGTGCCCTTCAAAGCACGGAAGCGCTCATGAAATTTTTTCCACTAGCGGTCACTCGTCGCCCTACTTACCAGGCTCGTGTTATAAATTTTCCGATCGCTTTAATTAAAACAATTCACTGGGGATAAGAAATTTACTACAAAATACTATGAATGGATCCTGTGTTATTATAAAAAAAATGTCAAAAAACCTCTTTCTAACTATTATTACTCATTATTTGGCAATAAATTAAATACACGTCACCTTTCTTTGTCTGTCTGTATACCTAAGGTGGAACTGCAACGCTTGGCGAGCCTCACTATTTCGGAAGTAATGTAAATCGTGGGGCCAGGCAAACTTCCCGAGATATCTCGCAAAGGACAAGACGTTAATATATGCGCAATCCTGCATTGTACGTATTATTCCTTAATGCACCGAGTTTGTTGGCTGTTTCTATTTACGCCTCACAACTTGCTGATTTGTGAATATTTCGACCCGTTATTTGCGATGTCTGCAGTGCCAAAGCACTTTGATATTGCAATCAGCTAAATTCAACCCCCGAACATTTAATACGCGCATTCGTATTTAATATATGGATTTATTTGAATACGATTTTAGTTATTGCGCTCTATAAAGTTTCATCACACGAAAAATTAATTGAGCAAATAAACATTATTTCAGTTTGACTGTATCAACTGTGAAATTTTCGGAATATATTTTTTTATTTTAACGCGTATTTATATTTTGTACAAAAAATGTTTATGTGGGTTAATTAATTGAGGAAACAAGCAACAGATGAACAAAAGAATTAGGCTAAGGCTTCATTTGTATGGCGTACATGGTCATAAATAAACGCAATGACCGTAACACTTGCTTTGCAACAACACACACAGTGCATTTTTGGGCATTGTTATAAATTTGTTAATTTCAATCTGCATTTGATCTATTTTGTTGGTTTGATAAACCGCTGCCAAAACGTAGTAGCGATAAAAGATTCTGGGCATCGCCCTTGAATTAAGAAATAGTCAAGAGTTGCCCTTTTCGCGGTGGAACCATCCACACTCACTTTCGCACTCGTCCATCGATACGTAAATGTCATCATGATACAAGGTATATAGTGACATGCCTCAAAAAATATAAATCAAACGACACAGCGTTGAATTTGCGTTGACATTACGCATGGAAAAGTGTGGCATAACTCATTTCATTGACGATTTAACGTAACCTATTCTAAAACATTACTCAAAATATTTGAATTACTTAAAATAGTATGCCTTATCTTGAACACGAAAACACCGGTAGTAACATTTCAAAGTATACCACAAAACGAAATAACAGCGTAAAACTTCTGTACAAATATTTTGTAGTTACACAAATGTAAATTTTAATGTACACATGAAACAATAATACGCCCCAAACCTTTGTAGCAACACCTTTGTCTCAGCGCCATTAAAACACGGATCCGGGAGTAGGCTAATGTGTATTAATTTATCCTTACATTAATATAATATGAAATTACTTAATCTTACCCTTTACACGTATGTTTTGCTATGATGCCGCCTCTTCCTCTTTCTCCCCAACTTTTAATTGTCCTCCTTCCTATTCTTCTTCTGTCACTCCTCTTGTATGTCCTCGTTAATGCGTCTGGGGTTCATTGGTCGCAGGACGCTTCAACTATTCCTTTCATTGACTGTCTTCAAGAAGCGGGTCCCTTCTTTCTTGGTTGACAATGCGGTTACTACTACTAATAGTGCAATTACTAATGCCTATGGGTTCGCTGATAAGTTACCATCAGGGGATTCGTTCATAATATCTCAGTGTCAGTCAGCTTATGTAAAATCTTCCCTCCAAACTAGCATTAAAATTGATTAAATAACGCTTACTTATCTACCTTTTTCTCTCCCCTAACAAACCGTCTTGACTTTCTTCCTTTACAAATACTCTCTCAAATTTTCCTTATACAACTGGCTGCACCGTTAGTTCGACTGAAGGATACTATTTGTATTTCATTACCAACAAAAGCTTTGTTGAAAAGATGATGCTGAGCGCGAATTCGAGTAACAGTACAGCCATCTACACCGACCGCACTCCGGCGCCCGACCAAAGATATTTCGCAGTCGTATTTACTCAGGCGTGTCTAAATTGTTTGTTTACATGTTTGACACGCCACACGCAATGCTCATTACGGCGAACGGGCTTTGTTCAGACTTAGAAAATATATTGTTACACCCGATAGAGCAGGATGCTTTATACGTTTTATTTGTCATTTTAAGGTAAGTTACTGAACCGCTTTTCAGGGTATAATGGGAGCTGGGTAAGGATTTCTCTTTGAACATATTTACAGTTATCAGGGATTCGCTAGTCAGGAAAATTTTAAACAGGATTAACAAAATAATGTTTTCGTTAAAATCCGTACTCAACAAGTTAACCGGAGTAGATTCGGGCCTCGAACGGGACGGCTACTATTTGTGGTGTAACTATACGAGCATTAGACGTAGCACTTAGCAGCACTAAACATTCATTACGTTTCTTCCCGCGCGGGGGCAGGTTGGCACACTTAATTGTTCATACAACAAGCCAGCCGGGAATTGGCTCTAACTGTTCCGTTGTCCGGGACGTGGTTACACCGCAAACGCGCTCCGAGGTAATGTTCCGGGGCATTTTGCTCTGCCAACTGTAATCTACCACAGTTCCTGTGTCTTAGAAGTGATTTTTGAATAATAATGCAAAACAGTGTTAGTTGATGAAAGGTTATTTACACCTATGATTCTTCATCTTCCCTAACTTGCCCTGTTTTGTATGAAGTCATTATATCATATAACAGTCTTTGGGGAGCAAATACGGGTTAGAAAAGCTTAATCGCTAACATTTCTGTACACAATTATTCCGATAATACAATGTCTGTGGGGTATTTGTGACGTCTATTTAATTTATTATCATATCAAAGTATGAGGTTCATTTAGCAGGTTTTGTGTGCGTGCGAATGAACGTTAATTATATAATTATGTCGTTAACGTACACTGGGGAAAAATTTTAACGATTCCATAACGTTCAGTGTAAAACGAATTGTTGTTTTTGCTTGCGTTCGTGACTATTCTGATAAACATAACATCCATTATTGTTTAATGACTCTATTCACAATTATCTACCTAGTTGGCAATAACGTTGTCTGCTCTTATCGACTGTTCGATGGAACATTTTGTTGGTGACGCAACACACAGAAGCAATCCCGTCGATCTTTCTACTTCATCCATCCACCAGCCTTTCAAATTCCACTGTTGGACATAGGCCTCCCCCAATTTACGCCACTCTGGCCGGTCCTGATTATCACTTAATAAATTAAATTAAAACAATGCTTTTATGTTGAGTACGACTTGATTTTCTCGGCTTTTAAACTGAGTTAAAAAAATTTGAAATAGTATCCGAACAGACGATATTATTGGAAATTCATAATTTACTAGAAACTGCCTTCGCTTCGCTTCTAAACAACCAGTAACCAGAAAAATGTAGTTATATACATAAATGTAACAGTTACTCACCATGAGTAACTAAGTATAACTATACTACAGTTTTATAGAGGACATAAGGCAGTTATTTGTTTAGTTGCCTCTATAAAACTGTACTGTACTATATCTCTTTGCTCTAATGCCAATATTTTTTGCAGCGTAAACAATTAAAGAGATTTTTTTTGGTATTTTCTTCATACATTAGGTTACATTATTTATATATTTTAGTTTATATTACTTTTAGAATATTTTGTAGCCTAAGTTCACCAGAGATAGGCTGTATGCCTATTGTCCTCAAACAAATCTTTCCTCTTTATAATATTAGTAATATAAACAGTTTTACTTTATATGCTTCCATAATAAAGTTCTTAATATATTTTGTGTTCCAAATCTTTTTTGGGTATGAGAAACTATTTCTGTAGGATTTGATATTAATCATACCAAATCTATATGATCCATCGTAAAACGCATTTCAGTCCCGATCTTTCCATCGCCTAAACCGTCCGGAGCCCTGCTAACCTCCTAAAATCCTAATATTTATGCTTTTTGGGCATCCCTTCGAAGGACGAATCGGAAAAACTTTTTATACTAGTTTGCACAATCATTGGTTAAAGTAGCTTGTGTCAATTGTGAATGGCAAGCAAACAGAGGGCGCGGTCAGTAGGAGGATGGCTGACCGCTAGTTGTAAAAGTATATGAGCGCTTTTGTGCTTCAGAGGGCACATAATGACGTCGGTACCGATTTTTATCATGTCAGGTTAAGCCATGTTGGATGCCTTTGATTGCCATAAGTACTTTCGACAGTTTGGTTGGCCAGTAATGCCTCCATCACCAAAACTTTGGTGAAGAGACTTGTGCTCAATTTTGAGCTATGACTGAGTTTAAACCAGACAGCCATTCTATATTTGCTTATTAAAAAACAAAAACATTTAATTTTCATGAAAAACTTACAACTTGTTTTAGCTTAATTTATTTTTAAAATGTATTTAACACGTTTGTTAACTTTACAGATCTTGTTATTGGATATCGACGTTTTTACAAGCTTTTATTTAACTTGCAGTGTATGTTTGTATATTGGTATGTTAGAATATTTGTTTGTTACGGGTCAAATCTTACAAGTTTAATTAGGCCCACTTCCTTTTACACTACGGAGCGAAAATTTCGCATAAAGTTTTCAACCTGAT
>DWJZ01000775.1:0-28173 GCA_018249125.1 Asbolis capucinus
GTGGCGGTGGCTTTATCCTAATGCGATAAAGAAGCACAGGCGATATCAAGGACATGTCGTTTACCTTGATGAAACATATGTATGTCAATTCGTCTTTGAATGTACCGGCGTGTTGGCAATCCAATGAAGAACGAGGGGTACTGCCGCATATTGGCAAAAGGCCACGTTTAATTACTTTACATGCTGGAGGACAAGGTGGACTCATCGATGGAACTCTTCTAATTTTTAAATCTAAAAGCAATACTGGAGATTATCATAGCGATTTGAATTTTGTAAACTTCAGCAAATGGACAAGTGAAAAGTTGTTGCCAAATTTACCGCCGAACTCCGTTATCGTAATGGGTAATGCCTCATATCACTCGGTACAGGTGGACAAAAGGCCTACGATGATATCCACAACAGCCAGCCAGGCCTGGCTGCAAAGACACAATGTTGAATTTGATATGTCATTAAGAAAATGTGATTTGTTAAACTTAATCTAGCAACACGGATCGGAAAAAAAGAGTACCAACTAGTTAAAATTTTAAAGGCGGCAGGTCATGAAGTCTTAGGACGCCTCCATGTCACCCAGACTCTTATTCTATCGGCCTATAAGAGGTCGGATAGTCTTCAATTACCCACTACTAAATGGCCGGATAGTCGGCTTTACCGGCTAGTCGACACATCTCTATCAACCACATATTTTACTGTAATAAAAATACCTAAAACCCCACAACAAGTTCGTTCGTAGTTGCCGGGACGCTAAATCGTTGCTCGTTCGTTGTTATTAAAGTTAGATACTAAGTTGGGGCGAGCTCCACAAATCATTATAACTAGCAATTAGGATGGACTCATAAATACTTGTTATAAGCTGCTGTTAAAAGTGCTGTGCAACCGGGCGTTATTAAAAACATATGATTCGTGTTTGAACTTCCTCGTGTTAGAATACAATTTTTAATGGACTTCAAGAAATTCATAAAAAAATTTCAAATTAAATCTACCAGTTCGATCAAGTTCCCCGGGGATGATAGACACGTATACATATGTATATGTATGGACGTTTGTCTCTAAACTGATTAAGATGAAACTTGTCAAGCAGATAGACTACATTAAGGAAATTAATAGTTAGATTTTATCCCGATTTTATAAGTTTTCTCTTGATAGATATGAAATATGTTTAAATTTAAATATTTTTAACAGGCCGGTTTGTCTAGTGTTTAGTGAACCTGCCTACTACACTGGAGGTCGTGGGTTCGATTCCCACCCAGGTCAAACTTTTCTGTGATGAGAAGAAATGTTTGTTCTGTGTGTCGGAGTGTGTAATAGAAATATCTATATAAGTTTGTATTTAAAAGTAAATATGTATGTTTATCAGTTATCTGTTCATCATAGTACAGGCTAACGCTTAGTTTGGGGTCTGATGGCTGTGTGTGAGTTGTCCAAAGATATATATTATTTGAATGTTTGCGTTTCAATTTATCTGAAATACGTAGGCTACTTTTGATCAACACATGAGGCGGGCGTAGCCGCGAGCAGAGACCAGTTATAATAACAATTATTACACTTAAACCTTATACTTCCAAACCTCAAATCTCACACAGATAATACAACGACACTATGTATTGATACGTTCAGAGCAATTAATCAAGCGCCAGTCAGCTTATTGGCAAATAGTTGCGACAGTTATGTACGGTATTGGCCTAATCTGATCTGTTGTTAGCATTGCCAAGTCCCGGTGTTTGGTGCCTGTATGGTGTTTATTTTGTATGCAAACTATTTTGAGGAGAGAATTTTGGGAATTTAAGGAGAAAAGTTAGGGAGATAATTTAGTGATTAAATTTAAGGAGGTAATTTATGTAATGACTATAAGGAGAGATTTTTAAGGAGATAATTTATGGAGATTGAAGGAGAAAATTTAGGGAGATAATTTAGCGATTAAATTTAAGGTGATCATTTATATAATAACTCTAAGGAGAGATTTTTATGGAGTTAATTTAGGGAAATTCAAGGAGAAAATTTTGGAAGATAATTTAGCTATAAAATTTAATGAGAGAATTTAGGGAGAAAGTTTAAGAACATAATTTTAAGCGAAATTGTAAAACCGGAATTTAGAGAGTTTTAGAAAGGAACTTAAGGAGCATGCATAAGTATACTTACAGTTACTTTACTGAAAACGGTGTCTAAATAGGTTAAGTCGATTAATATAGTCATGTTTATGACAGCTTATAATAATAAAAAAAATTACATAATTCAAATCTTTACAGTGACAGTAAAGAACTCTCCCTTTAACATCCTTTTGAGTGCGAACATAAAAGAAAGAATACCCCATGGCCCTGTGTAAAGATATTGTTTTCTGAACCGAAATCGTGATCGGGGTCACCTTTAGCAAAGCAATAATCATCTGTATTGTGCAAACAATGAAACACGTTGGCAACCACAGCTGGTCTGCGACATCTTGTATCAGTCTGTCGACTCCTGGTGAACGTGACTGGCGCCAAATTAACTTCCAACACTCACCAACAATTTAGTCCTTACTCCATCGAAATAGGGATCTGTTTAGCGAAGCAAAGTTATTCATGAGGCTTGCCAAAGTAAAACCGACTTTATTACGTAATATTATGGTTCTACAGTGAGGAAAAGATCAGGAAAAGCATCAAGAGCCACGCTTCCATGTTCGTCCTTGGCTCGCGGTCGGAATCCGTCCGCCTGTACGTTGTCTCTTTAGATTTATGTTTCTATTAGAATGGTGGACCGAGTATTCATTGAAAATATCTCGTGATGCCTGCACGGAAATAGGATTTAGTTTTACTTAATCCTATTCTATTTTTATAAACGGCTGTGCTCAAGAAAACACTTGAATTTCAGGTTTTATAATAATTTATTATATCAACTTTACATTAACAATATTATTATCATTATGCTGTGTTACAGGTACTCACGATATATGTTTTTGGGCCGATATTTCGACCCAGTTGCGTGGATTATTATTGTCTACTGGTTAAGCTTACTACCTCCACCCCCAACCTTAACCCTTAATACATCTATCAATAACAGTTCACAGACACTACCAAGATTACGAGTCAAGAAGTATCAAGAAACTTAAAAACAAAAATCATTCGAGAAACACAAATGCAATATCCAAAGGTCCAGATATAATCGAGTGCAGCACATTTAAAACGACTAAGACACTAAAGTTTGTTGTATAATAGATTTTTCTACTAGTGAAATGGTTCCCAGTGAGTGCAGCGAAGTCGCAATATATCACGCAAGGGCGACACGAAGCGACATCCAGGAGAAATTACTCCGTTACACGCTACCAACTGAAATGTTTCAGCTTCTCCATCATTTTATCATGGCCTGCTACTGGTACTGGCTTCTTACTGTGAGATTACCCTTTTAGTGAATTTACCGTCTCAGTTATCTATAGTTGTGTTTGTCCGTCCGTTGTCTCATTATTTATTTGGGGCTATTATTGCTGACAAGTCCTGTGTAAACCGTATTCATGGACATACTCTTATATACTGACATGTAGGTATGTTTGAATATTTCGTAATAATAATAAACAAAATTCATCTCAACTCATCACGGCCCACTATTGGTCTCTTCTCTGAATGAGAAGGCCATAGTCCACCACGTTGGCCAAGTGCGGATTGGCAGACTTCACACACATTTGAGTTTTTGCAAACTCTTCGGCATGCAGGTTTCCTCGCGATGTTTTCCTTCATTGTTATAGCGAGTGAAATTTAAATCCTTAACTTCCAAAAGTCAATAGTGCGTGCCCTGGGATTGAAACCCGGACCCTCCAGTAGGAGGTCGAATTTTTAGCCGTTAAGGTAATCACCGCATTAACAACACTAAAGTTATCGTTATCGTATATTATAATAAAATAAATAACATTATCGTTTTCTAATCAACACTAATATTATAAAGAGTAAAATCTGATTGTTTAAATTGAATAGGCTCCGAAACTACTGGACCGATTTAAAAAAAAATTACAATTAAAATCTTACATTATCCAAGATGAACAGAGGCTACATTTAATACGAGAAAAAATATAGACCCGCGTGAAAGTTTCGACAATGTAACCCAATATGTGAAAAATTACCAAAAAATCCTTTTATCGCGTACGCTGCGAAAATGATTGACAATAGACCAAAGTGATGTACTACAGTTTTATAGAGGATATCAATATCTACAAATAAATCCGTGGTAGTGTATGTCTAACTGTTACAGTTTTCTGGTAGCTGGTTTTTACGAAGTTCGCTGCGTAAATCGAGCAAGGGCAGTTTGTAGTAATTTATATATTAAAAAGTAGTTAGCAGTGAATATTATATGTTAATCTTATTATCTTTTGAAGTCGTTTGAACTAATACAAATAACGTCAAGAACATAACATTTTCTGCTTTAAAAAGTTCTGAAATCAAATGTAAACTAACTCGGTTAAAGCACTTGGCAAACACACTGAAACGTCTCTTATATCAACGAGAAAAGAGACTTTTTTGCTCGACTTGGCTAAGTGCACTTCCGCGCTCTCAGATGTTATGAAAGACATCATCACAAACAACCTTGCAAATTCACATCATAAACAAGACCTTAACATCCGTTTTCAAATCAATACTTATTAATTTCAGGTCGCTACAAAAGGTCAAGTTATAGTTTTTAAAATGCATTATTATTCAAATATTTCGCTGTGAACTGCCACGTCATAGACAACACTTGCGCAGCACCGGGATCAAGTGCACTTCGTACGGGCTCGAGTGTGTAGTACGATGCACTCTCTACGGTGTAAAGGCTAGGTAGTAAAGTCCTTAACTGTAGTTGAACGACATTCCAAATATCCTATACCTGTGACGTCACCGTTTTATCTTCGAAACAATACTTTTACAATTATGTATGACAAAAACAAACTAGTTCATTACTCTGTCATAGGTGTGTTCTCTAAACGCAATTTTTTTTTCATTATTCTGTGCTCGAAAGCTAACTTAATTAAAGATGAACACATGAAAAGAATTATAATTAATAATTATGAAAGAGGTTCACATCATTGTGACTCATATATGTGGTATCGTCTATTTAGTCGCTTAATTTTAATGCGGAGTAAAGAGATGCTGATGCACAGGGTCGCGACACGGCAAATGAGAATCGGGCAGCTACCATGGACTACTGGTATAATCATGAGACATACAACAGAGTGTAGTCCATTGTACCAGCGACCTGGAATCATAAGACGAGGATTTATGCTACTAATATTATAAATGTCAGGATGGATGAATGCTTCTAACTCTTTCGCAAATAAACTACTGAACGAATGAAACCAGAGCGAGCGCAATGGCGGAGACAGATTATATAGTCTAATACAATAACAAAACCACTTTATTGACACACAACTGTGCCCAAGCTGGAGTGGAAACTAGTTCATTAATAACAGATTCTTTCCCAATTAAATAATTCACAATTAACATCTACATTCACCACATCATTCAAAGTTTTAATGAAAAATTCAAAAGCAACTCCAACCGAACTTAATATTGCTGCACGATTAAATAAAAAGATGTTTAACGTAGGGGAGAAGTTCACACGAAACTGCAATACCAAGTTTAATACGATGCAGACGCTTGACACCTCTCAAGTGCGTTCCGGCGAGTACAAAGTTCAATAAGAGTGCTCCAAGACTTCCACTACAGGGTATTTTGAAACCTGGAGCATTTCCAGTTAAACCCTGTTGCTTTTATCAAAAAACCATGCAAAATATACGCTGCATTCAAATCAAGTGATGCCATTTTTATTCTACTAATATTGTAAATATATTCACTCCCTCACTCTGCATATTATCGACACCTGCAAGGTAAAATATCGTAACTCACTTTATAACAATTTTGACAATCACAATCAATTACAATGTAATCCTTCTATTGTATAATTGTAAGTCAAAATTATCAAAAATAAAAGGCAAATCTGTACCTCCATGTTTTACGTATTGTAATCTGTTTATTTTCGTGTTTATACATAAACAAAATAAATGCAAAAAAATATGAGAATGGATGGATATTATTACTCTTCAAAAAGTACTAAACAGATCCAAATGAAATTTTGTACACAGACAGAGTATGTATATTCTGAAATAAACTCAGCCTACTTTTTACGAACAAACCACGCGAACAGAGCCGCAAACGGAAATTAGTAATTCAATAGGGTTTAACTGCGATCCCATCTGAGCGGCGAACCAGTAGTATATGGTAAAGCGCACTTAGTAAAATCCTATTCTCTCTTAACTTGAACACATGAGGATATATTACATTCTCAAGAGTCGAGGCAGTAACAGAAGATGCAATATTAGGTTCTCGAGTTTGTTGTAGGGTTCAAAATCTCGTCTGATACAATTCTTCATCAATCCGCAACAACATGATGGAGTATGCTAGACTTTCTCAGTTACGAGGAGAATCTCGCGTTCAGTAGTTGGCAATCAATGGATTGAAGTAAAGCTGAAGGTTTCAGTACATATTTACGTAGTTAAAATACCTCTACTTTCTGGGTGAACGAATAAGTGTCAAAAAATTATATTCAAAATACATAGATTCAAACCGTTTCAGAGATAAGAGAGTACAAAAGCATTGATAAACCGATAACTAATAAATCATCTTTATCATTTTAAAAAACCCACTTCAAACGCCTCCAACAGGTAATACGTTAAAGTTAAACGAACCTTCGGTTACACAACCTTTGAAATAAAACAATAAAAATAAAAATTTCTCCACCCAGTCAAAGGTTATGCGTTAAAAAAGATTATATTATAAAAAAGATATAATAAAAAATATTAAGAGGAAGATTAACTCCAAACCTGCTCGTCGGAAGTCGCTTAAAACAAAATGGGACATCGCAAGCACCAGCTGTCGATCAAAATAAATTATCAGTCAGTCCACTAAGTAAAAAGTTCTGAGGTATACAATTGGTATATAAAAAAATACACACGAATGGAGTACCTTCTCCTTTTTTAAAGTCGGTAAAAAGCAAAAATTCTTAAAATCAATGTTTTTGGTTCTACTCCTAAATAAAAACATCGTAACTTATTTTTTGGCAGTTTTTTATTACAATCATATTAAATAAATGGCATGAATGTAACTCAAAATTGTCGTATGTTACGATATTTTGCTTTGCCCTCTGCAATATATTGATGACTTGAGGCAAGTGAAAGCAGAATGAATTAATACCACTCCAGGCAACCTTACATAAGAGTCTTAATTAAATCATTATATAATGAGAAACACTAAAAATACATAAAAACCAATAACAAATAAAGCCACAAAGAAAACAATAGAACAATGAACAATCGCTTCGCTTCTCAATAAAACGAATCTTTTACTTTTCTTTTCAACATAAATATTGAATAATTTAAGGCAGAGGTTCCCAAATTTACTTTTCTTATAGACCACTTTAAAAGTTTATATAAAGCTAGAAATTGCCCTCGCTTCGCTTCGAAAAAAAAATTGTCCAGTGGTTTGAGAGTTGCCATACCACCTTTAATCTTTTATCCCATGGGAATAAAGCAGTTTTCCGGGATAAATAGTATCCTATAACCATTGCCCTTACATAAGCCACAAACATGCTAAATTTCATCTAAATTAGTCCATTGGTTTCAGTATTGCCATACAAATTTTAAAATGATATCCTGTGGCAACTAAGCCGTTTCCTGGGATAAAACATGTCCTGTAACCATTCTCGGGTTTTCAACTACGACTATGCTTAGTTTCATCTAAATCAATCCGGTAGTTTTTGCGTGTAGCTCAAACAAACAGACAGAAAAAAAAAACCGAAAAAAAATTCGGCCTCTATATCGATAACAAAGCCTTCGTGCATCAAAATTTTTAAAAATACTTAATGTACAGAATTGACCCCGTTACAGTTTTATTATTAGAGCTTTTTCTTGAGATCTTAACATATTTTTTAAGGAAATCATAAATCGACATACAAGCCAAGGTGTTGTATTTTGCTTTTCTCACATATTTTTTGATAAGTGTTTCAACTAAGTGCATTAAAAAGTAAAAACAACAGTTTTTCGTCACTATCAAAATCGGATACAATTTGTAGACCCTGTTATCTTTTCCACGTCAACGTAGATCCCCACCTAGTCTTTCGGAAACCCCCGGAATTCCACGTGGACCACACCACTTTAGGAATCGCTGCTTGAAGACATCGATACCTATTTTACTTCGTTTGTTACAAGTTTATTGTTCTTGACTTGTTTCAGCTGATTATTTTAATATACTTTGTATGTTTTCAATTAACAATACTCGGATAAATAATTTTTAGAGTTTTGTATGGGAAAAAAACGAAAACCCTAAGTGTAGTTATAAGAATATCGATTGTGTTTTCTAATTTTTTTTTAGAGTTACATGCATTTTACAAGTTAATTATCACTTGCTTCGGTGAAGGAAAACATCGTGACAAAACCTGCTGCTAAGTTCTAGTAGGACTGTAAAGTCTTACCAATCTGAACTTGGTCAGCGTGGTGGACCATGGCCTATATCCCTCACATGATGAAAGGGGACCCGAAACCAGTAGTGGGATCGTTGTGGGTTGCAATGACGACATCGAAAATCCAGTCAACTGAAGTAGTTGAACACGTACAATATTCATCGAACATTGGCAGATCAGCCAGTACATGCCGCTCCCATCAGTTCGGTAGCTGAAATTGTAATCTTATCAGAAAACGCTATCTTTCCACATTTCCCCACAACGTGTATTTTACGTAACAGACAACGTACATTTTTACACCTACGCAATGTTTTTATATCAAATAAATGAGAATATGTAACAAATTCATGAGTATTTATTTACATAATCCCGAAAAACTGATAAACTCTGCTTCTGAAATAAGACGTAAATATATTATGAACAGATGAAGAAATCTTTAACTCATAGTTTTTGGATGAAGAGTCTTTAATCTTCCTTATTCGATTCTCAGATTTTTTTATTTATCAATTATTTTTCGCCGGCATGATGAGTTAATAAAAAGTAGCCAATGATAATTCAGACTATAATCTATATCTGTGCCCAATTTCATTCAAATCCGTTCAGTAGTTTTTGCGTGAAAGGGGAACAAACATCCACCCAGCCTCCAGCGCGATGAACGGACAGGACAGACATTATTATGATTGATAAACGTTGCTTCTCGGGCTTTATTTGTCATTTGTTAGATCCTGACCACGTATGATAAATACAGCAGCTCGTTGTCAATTGATACGTTATATTGAAGTCAGTGAGATGAGGATATTGACCGAGGACAGTCGTCCCTTCCATAAATTTTATTGGCGTTATAATAGAATTTCACAAGTTAGTGGGCATGACATAAAACATTAGGGTGCGGCCGTATTTCATTCTCCTATCATAATCATATTGTTCTTCTCAACTGACATATCTTTGAAAATAACTTCACCATTTCCCCATCAATCCGTATTGGGGTAATTTAGTGAGGCTATGTTTGTATGTGTAACGATATGTTCCGTTGAAACCAAGAAGTCTTTACTAATATTATAAATACTAAAGTAATTGTCAACTAATTAAATAAACAAACACAATGAACGTACACAGACAGATTGGTTAATATTCTCATTCTAAGTGACTTGCTGTTCTGAATTGTTTTATATTCTTTAAACCGAACACGAACGAAGCCGCGGACGGACGCTAGTATAAAATTCAATTATAATATCAGTATAGAAAGGTCCACAGAATCACTGTTGGTACAATGAATTACTATACGTAACTCGAAAGGCTGTTTTCGTGCTCCGAAAGGTACGACGGGCAGCTGCGAGATGTGTTCGGCAATTAGGAGTTCCCAGGTGACGAGTTGACGTTACTTCAATTATCTGCTTAAGGTTTTATGTTCCTCGAGTTACGTAGACTGGAAGCGACATAAAAAATATACACGATATTTGATAACGCATTAAAGAAAATGAAAAAACGTGGACTTTAAGTAATGTCGACAACTTTTGAAATTAGATCTTCAACGTAGTCAAACTTCAAAACGTAGTCGAAATTCGAAGCGTTGTCGTCGGATCGTGATAAAATTATAATGGGAGTACAAGACTAGTTCCAGCTGACGAAAAAATACGAATATAACCTGAACATAGTCTGTATATTAATATTTGAAAGAAAACATTACTGGAGGTAACGACTTTCGGATGGATGTAGATGGTATGCTGTTGAAAACCCATTGGAATTCCTAATTGCGATTCGACAACAAAATTGCTACAATATCACTACGACATGTACGAGTAAAACGAAAATTGTCCTGCAAGTCACATCCAGCACTTGTATATCCCATACTTTATGCATTGTTTCCTAAGTGGCCCCACTAACCCCCCGCTGTAAACATGTACGGGTAAAGTTTAACCCCCAACCCTTGCGAGATAGATGCCGAGTCGCGTTATTGGGGTCCTTTCGACCCTTACAAGTGACATTTGATTTTTGTCATTAAATATATTGTGCTCGAGGTCGTACACGTTTTCATTTACGTAATCCTGTGAAGTGGCCTGTTGTGTAATAAAACGTATGAGGGTTGGAAGTAGTGTGCGTTTAGCGAAACTTTGTAAGATCCTTTGTCAGCACTTCTGATGATTTGCATAAGTATAAGTCACCGGCGTCGCAATATGTTATATCTCACGGGTCGGCGAGATTTCTCCTTTACCGTGCCCAAATATTGCGCACTAGCATTATTCAGTGACTATGTCCACGTTCTCCTTTTTCGTCCCCTCTCTACAATCACCTACACATCTAGTGCATGAATACAATGTAATTATATCTGCGAGGATGAAAAACATTCTCCATTACTAATAATACGAAACTTCCATACCCTACTTGAAATCCTTCAACCCTTTTTTTTTTCCGAAAAATGTAGCCTGCTTTACCTCAAGTCCTATTCTACATCTGTACAAAATTTAATAAGAAGTTTGCATTTCAAAAATAAAGAAATATTGGTACTAGCGTTTTTTAAATTTCAATCTACGAGAAATAATTTGAAAACTACGAAGAGAGCTATAACTAAATAACCCGTTCGATTACAATGTTTATCTTCCAGTCAAGAGCGCTTTACCATCGAATATTTCGAGTCTTCATCAGATGGAATCGTCTTGCGCTAACTTATTCAAGACAAAAAAAAACAACATTCACACACATTTCCCAGATACAATTCACAGTACATACATAATTAACTGTAATGTTATTAATGTTATCTATACGTTAGTTACATTTAGTAATAAAATTAAATCCCCGGCCATTAATTTACGTGGGTAATTGTCTTGTATAATTGCATCTGAAAATTAGCATAATGTGTCGCAATCTATGGCCATGTTTGTTATATTGTTCGCATTTGTGTCGTAATTTCGCTCATTGTATGTATTGAGCATGTAGCGAGGGTAGGCGAACCTTTATGAATCCTAAATAGATAAATAAATATCTCGGGCCTTAGAAATTCTAAATACCATAAAGAGTAGAGATTTGATTGTTTGAGGAGAATAGACTCCGCAACTACTGGCCCATTTGAAAAAAAAATTACCATTCGAATCCTACGGAATGCCTGATGAACGTAAGCTATAAAATACTTTCAAAAACGTCGTTAGGGCTCCGTATCATAAGGCTGCTAATGTATCCCAAGTGTGTAATACCAAGAGAAATACTACATATATCGCGTACGTTGCAGAAACTATTGACAATAAAGCAAAGTGATGTACTACCGTTTTATAGAGGAAAACAGTATCTACAAATAAGTCCGCTACACCATATCCAACTGTTAGGAGTTATGTCACAATAACGTAATTATATAATAACGTAAATAAGTAAGTAAGCGGCTCTTCTATCGCGAATCGACAGCAGTTTATAGTAGATAAAATGATAATCAGACCACCGATAAACATCCTTACTAATATGTATAACAAATGCGAAAGTAACTGTGTATGTTTGTGTGTTACTTTTTCACGCCTAAACTACAGAACGGATGAAGTCGCTAGTAGACAATAGTAGTCCTACAATTAAAACACCAATTCTTTACACATTGCAAACATTTTCACATCAAAATATCCGAGCAAAAAAAACAACGGGCACAAAACAACATGTCCACAAATAACCTCTCTCTTTCTAATGAAATACAAACTGCGTAGTTCGGAACAGTGCGTGGTGCGGTCCTAGTGATATAAAACTGAATATTGTACAAACCAGATGAATGACGGCCGGGGAATGATGCATAACACGCCGGGACGAAGCGGCAAGAGTCGGTTAGGGTTGCCTATCGAAAGAAGCAAAATCATGACATACATGAAAAACTTCTTAAAAATTGGAAATTATAGCTAAAATTCTCTTCTAGGTCGAAATAAAAATGTATTTTTAAACTGTGTTGTTCGAAACCTCGCCTCGCCCCTGTAATGCACCGTAACGTTTTAAAAGACCCTCTTACCCCGAATTGCATAATACCTTGTGCTGTACATACAGAGTTGAAGGATACCTCACCTGATAGCATGTAATTTATGTATTGGACAGATTGGATTCTCCTATCACATTGCCAACCAAGAAGTTACAAGGAAAGTAGACAAAGAAAGAAGAGAAGCAGTACATCATTAAAGCAACCAAGGTCTTTAAAGGCACAAGGTAACTCCATGCACACAACATATTGATTAAGAATCTCCATTCGTGACATATAATAGTCAGCTCTAGACACAATCCCTTCTATTCTTTCCTCTACTTAAATATATAAATGTATGCTTTTTACAATTTTTTTTTTAAATATTGGTCACTTCTGAGTACATGGCCTCTCGGGCCGGAGGCTCCCTCCGCGGAGGCCCTTGGTATTTTGCCGGTCATGCTAATCTATAACCCCACTGCCTCTCGGAAAAAAGAGCCGTACACGCGAAGATAAAGAAACAAACCAAAAACATATAAAACGGCTAAGTGACAGAAGAATGGGAAGGAAGAACGTGAATATTAAAAGCGCTTCAACGAATAAGTCGCTGCGACATCGCTACGACTTTTTAAACGAGAAGAACTTGATTTCTTAATAATAATTTATTTGATACACGTTAGTTTTGTTTACATTTCTAAACCTTATCAACCTCAAACCCCGATATAATTTATACATATTTACTTAATTCTTAATTTTAAAAGTCGTATTAATGAATACTAGTTTCAATCTTATCTACAAATCTTTAAATTGATTACTTAAGACAAATAAATAAATATATGACCATAAGAAAGTAAAAATTTATTTTTAATTATAACATTAACAAGATAAAGATATAAATGATTGGTTACACATTCAAGATACTACAATCTTAGGATGAATTGTATCTAATTCTCATATAGTATATACTGTTAGTCAGGAATAACGTATATATATTTTGTATGCTACTGGCAATATAATCGCATGTTTTTCTATAGAGATCCTCGTAACTTTTAACCTCGCAGCAACTATAACATAGTCCATTAATAATACAAATGCCAAAGTTTGCGATGATGTATGGATGTAAAGAAGGATAAATGTTTGTTACTCCTTCAAATTTGGCACAGAGGTAGATAATAGTATGGAATAAAACATAGATTATTTTTTATGTACGCAACACGCGGGTGCAGTCGTTGGCGGTGACTAGTATATAATCATTAAAATTTAAACCAATGCACTCGTATGATTATATTTGGCTTCAATAATGCCTACCACTTAGCACGGGTCTTTCATCACGACTGAGGAGGCGTAACGCATACTCCACCACGCCGCCCTGATGTGGATGGGTGGAGGATATGATTATATTTAATGTAGTAAATGTAATTATTTTGACTATTATTATAAATCCGAAAGTAAGATCGTCTGTCTGTTATATTGGATGTAACACCGAGTGACGTCATTCTTTCGTAAACCATTGAATAACTCAACAATGACAAGTCAGATGTCGCTCAAGATTACATGGAACTACGTGTCAACTACTAGGTTTTGAATTAAAGAAGAATCATAAAAATCGGTTCATGCAATAAAAAGTTAATGACGAACCTACAGAAAAAAACACTCAAAAAGTCTTCGTTAGATATCGCTGAAAATTACCTGAAATTACAAAACAAATACTACCTTGTACCCAATAAAAAGTTAGAGGTGAAAAACAAAAATATTAAAAAAAAAATAACTCAAAGACTACTCGTCTGATGGCGCAATTAAAAACTTTTCTATATTAACACAGAAACACGTTTTAAGTAAACGCCATTAATGTTGTAGCGCTATTTTGAAACGAAATTAAAATTTACAATGATTTTTTTTTTAAATCTTAATTTCTTCAAAATCTCTCTCTCCGGTAGGTTCTTCATGACTGAAGATCGTGGTCATTCAAGGAACTAATTTTGGAACTGACGAATTGTCTCCATCGCTCTCTATCAGTTCAGAAATAATACCTAATAATAAAATAACTTGCCCACCAATCCACACTTGACCAGCATGGCAAACTATGGCATGTACCCCCCACATTGTGAGAATAGAAACGATCCCAGTAGTGGGACAGTTATTGATTGCAATGATGAATGAAAAACTGTGTTTTCTACGGACAAATTTAATGTAGGTATAATTCATTTTACTTCACTCTGGCAGACCTCAAACAGTCTATACATTCTAAGATATTCTCGATTATACTGCTGGTAACATAAAAATAAATTATACGGTTTATGTGACAAATACATGTTTGTTTTCGGTTTCAAGAATGGTTATTATCTAATTGCGATCTTTTATAAAATCAATAGTTCTGAGCTCAATTATAATATACATAATATTCAATAATATTGGATAATTTTAAAATTTCAAACAAACAATTTACGAAAAACGATTCTATCACAAATTATTATTATGTTTTAAAGTGGCTAAATAAACTTAAACCTTTAATACAATTAAACACAAAAAGCTGGTCCATTGTTTCCTTCAATGCCGGCACCGCATTGGTGATGCACCTGGTTTTACTAGAGTTCATGGGTGGTAGCGATAACTTACCATCACGTGACCTGTGTGCCCATTTACCTGCTAAGATATAATAGATTCAATCATGGCCCACTATCGAGCACGGGCTTTTCCTCTTAACTGAGGAGGAACAGCGCATACTCCATCACATTGCTTCTAATAAATTGTGGACAAAAAAATTATTTGAAAATTATCCTGATGCAATTGAAACTATTAAAGTTATAGTACTAATAATAATGTATACATAATACAGAAGATTGTTGGCACAGTATTTTGAAAGCATTCTACATTTTTATTTGCTAAAAATTTACTCTCATTCATCAATCCTTTGTCTCATCTTACGCAGTTTCTTAATAGACAAAATAACCGTATAATTAACCTACACTACGAAATTCATATCTCAGCGTTCAACACTCACAATTTTCACAAACATAAAACCACAGTCTGCATAATCCAATTTGTGATGTTACCATCACATTACCGCCAATATCATTGTTTCCCGCGCTTTCCCGGTGGCTTCTGAAGCTGGAAGGAATTATTCTCAGCGGGCACAGCTGACCCGAAGCTGCTGATGTTCAGCGAGGTGTTTGCACTGGTCTGTGGTTGTGGTTGCCAATTGGGACCTAAAGGACATAAACAAATCCAGATAAGGCTACTTGTGATCGATCAATAGATGCACATAATAAATCTACAACTAGTACAGACAGCGGTCTATTAAAAACCATTAGCCGTTAGCCTTGGATTCGATGGAGAGGCGCGCTATAAAGCCTGATGGTGACCCTCAACTGGTTAAAACCAACGAACAAACCCTACAGCAGATGCGCAGAGCTGCCAGTCTCTCAGTATTTTATAGATGATTTTTGAAGAGTATGCGTAGGAATTAAATGACTCAACGCACTCCAGGTACCCACCATCACATTACACCGTGGACAGCCCTCTGGTGCGGACGACACGCTTCGCCTCCTCCTTTGTATAGCGTACCGCGAAGGAGTAGAATGAACTACCAGCGTCTCCGTTTCCGTTCCAGTATAATGTGAGTGCTTCTGGTCATGTAATTCCTACACATACTCTCTAAAATATACCTATAAAATACCGAGAGACTGGCAACTTTGCGCATGTGCTAGAGGATTTGTTCATAAGTTTTATCCAGATCAGGGTCGCCATCAAGCCTCATTGCACGCATCTTCATCGAAACCAAGGCTAACGGGTGGGATTTCGATGATAACAATATGAATCCTATATGACATTAAATTGTAGATTTTACTATATCAAGGGTATGTATTTTGAGCTGTGACTAAGAAATTAAAAAATAAATGTAACTCACCAGTACTATCAAGAGCTGGATATGGAGACACAGTCCCCAAATATGAAAATGGAGTTGGTCCAGCCAAATGTTGCAGGTTTCCTGTAGTCACATAAATACATATTGTTAGAGCCAGTTGTAAATATTAAACTCCAGTTGTATTGAAACACAATTTAATGCAATTTAACTATTTACACAAATAATTTTTCATCTTTTCCTTTTCTGTCTAAACTTCTTTGTCAAATCCTTTTTTTTTTAATTATGGCATTTTCAAAACATGGTGCTAATTACCAGTATCATATATTACATGTTTCATGCGGTTGAACAGCAATAATATTAAACAGATTTTTTTGTAACACTAAAACAATTAACATTTACATTTATTCCACTGCTTTTGCATGATTAATCGCTGCCTATGAACATGAGCAACAGCAAATTAGAACCTACAGTCTGGTAAATTATAATAATAAAATAATAGACAATGCATAATCTTATGATTTTCTTACCTGATAGCATAGTATTCCCCGTACCAACATCACTTATGTGACTAGATTTGGTCTTTTTCCTGGTTCCTTCGGCATCACGTAATATTTGATCCAAAGTTGTATTCGCTGAAAATAAAAAAGTTGAAATTTGAAAAACTGAAATTTACGCAGGCTCATGTGTTGCTAGCAAAGAAGAGAGAAAAATACTAGTGAGAGGATGAGGAATAAGTCTGGACTTCAGCAAATGATAATATAATACAATATCAAAGACTCAGTGGCCACTTACCACCAGGTGAGATTGTAGTCAAGCTTATTACTAATTTAAGGTAAAACAAAACATCATAAGAAGTGTTATCCTAAACTGTGTGTTATCCTAGACTATACTAAATTTAATTTTAATCCATTTAATTAGCGCGTATAGGAAACGTATATACTTTTTTAATATCTTTGGACAACTCACACACGGCCATCTGACCCCAAACTAAGCATTAACTTGTACTATGGTGATCAGACAACATTTATTTAAATACATACTTATATAGATATTTACAGCCAGACACACAAAATAAACACTAGTTGCCACTCTGCAATATTATTACTTCTAATGCAAGGTATTTCATATATTCACTAACAGTAAGTGTATTAGCAAATACCACAACTCACGAGTAGGTTCTTCGAAGACATTGGTTGAATCCTTGAGCACATACTTCCTCAGATTGAGATATTGTTCTTTTTGCGCTTGTACCTGCGAGTGGACACCTTGCAGACGGCCTGCTAAAGCCACCAGGGATTCATGCATCCGACGAATACCGAGGGTCAGTTCTGAAAAACAATAAAGTTTACATTTTCCAAGCCTCCTCTCGTTGATGACCAGATATGCTAGTACATAGTTGTACTTTACTTGGCCAATGTGGCAAACTGTGACCTGTATTCCTCATACTGTGAAAGGAGGCCAGAGCCCTCAAAGAAAGTTTAAATACATTTTCTATATTTTACTCCACCAAACGCAAATAGTATGCCTCCAATGTCATCGGAAGTACAGACATTTTAATGAAATATATTGCACATGCGCTTTATCAATATAATGCATAGAAAACATCTACACAAACATAAATATATATGCGCGCACATTTTTAGACGCATACCCATAAACAAACATACCTACACACATACAATCACACTCCAACATACCTAATAACAAAAGTAGTATGATTGTATTCAACTGTGATCACACACAGACATACAAGTACATACATACTCGCACACAATGAAACACATCTATAGAGAAAAATTAGTAATCCAAATACCTTGCTCGGAGAGAAGTTTTGGTGAGGACTGCATCTGCTTATCAGCCTCATCCATCTGTCTGCGGAATGTGATCAGTTGCTCCTCGAGCTCTGATATAAGGTCCTTTACGTAGATAGGCGGTGAACTGCCCTCCAACTCTGATCCTGAAACAATAAATAAAATAACTACTTGTACTTGTCCCTTTGGTGTATAGCCTTTTTTTTTATACAACCATAATGTGCGTTTTATTGCCTGACGAACCAATCGCGTGAAGCGACGACGGGTGCGACTTCAATCCGACCAATGAAAGGTGCTGACGACTAATGCCTAAAGCATGAGCATAAAATACTTAATTTTCAAATATTTTCTACGTATCTCCAAGAGGTTACCTGGCAAGTCACGCGCAGCAGTCTCCGCGGCCGCGAGAGCAGCTGCAGCTGAGGACCGTAGTCGCTTGGATTGCGCCCTGGCGCGTCCTGTCTCCCCGCGCAGCGACAACGTGGCTCTCAGGGTAGACTCAGCTTCACGACTCACCTATTGTACATTATAAGCATGCTATGATCAATGCATCCATGTGTCATATTATGATGTTTTTAACATACTTGCAAGGAAAAAATTATGAGATATTTCAAATGTATTTCTACGCTTGAAATCGACGCTTTCGATAAGCAAGCAAGCTGTCGGTCCTGGTTGTAATTATAAATGGTTGTGTTGCATTAATTTTGTATTGTATAATATTTTTTAATATTGACATTGTTTAATTTTAATTAAGTAATTTGTAAGCGTTATTATTACGATGAATGCCGTGTTCACCTGTAATTGCGGATACTCGATATACATATTTAAATGACATAATCTTAGTGTCTATATTATCTTGTTGTATACTGTGTTGGTGAAGCAAATAAAGAAATAAATTGGCATTAAACCCCAGCACAAATCCCTATTTTAATAGCGTCGTGAAATATTCTCTAGGCCTCCTTAGTTACAAGTAACCCATGCTCATTAATATAGGGCATTATTAGAAAATCTAACCTTATATAATGGTTTAACTGAAGCTCTCATGATCTCGGAGCTAATAGACTTCTGTTTCTTCACAAACTCCTTGAAGGAATCTACTGTGTTTTGTAGTTCATTAGGCAGCTTCGTCTGTTTGGGTGGTTCACCTGTTAAGCAATTGGACAACCAATTAATATTTATTTTAAAATATCATATACAAGTTGTACCCGGCGCGCGTCGCTACGCATCAACTCATCAACCATGTGGCCGATCAATATAATTTTAGTACAAAAACCTGGTCCAGAGAATTCTTAATAATATTCGTTAAGACATCAGTGCTCAGCGGAGTACAATATATATAGAGTAAAACTTTAACTTACTTTTTCCATCTGTAGTAGTCGAAGTTGCACCGCTAGTTGGCGCTACTCCGCCTAAACCGAGACTTGGCGCTGCTGTTGATTAAGTTTAAACGTAATTACTATACAATAAATATAACATGATTCTTTGTTAACTTCATTCCAATACATAATCGCCGCACTCATAGTCGTTGATAGTAACTTAAATTGGTCCTTACAGAGGTAGTGTAAATTCTTCTGGATTCATTTAAATGACCATTAACAACTATAAGCGCGGCAACTAATTATATTGTTACTAATTTCATATTGTAACAGACACCACTAACACTATTTTGAAACGTAGCCCACGATTTTAGCACTTCTATTTTTTGAGGAAACTTTTTTTATATAAAAAATACTTAATATCTATAGCATCATTTACATTGGAGAAAAGTTAAGCCAGAAATAATTAGATTTCTCATAGTGTTTCTGCCGACAATGGATGAATTATTGTCTTTATGTGGAAATTATAATGAAATAGGAAAACCCAAGCATTACATAGATTTTGTGTTAGTAAATTGTCATGAGCAGAAATTTCTCATAAAAATTAAATGATTAGTTATATTATTGAGAACTGTAATGCATTAAAATAATACTGTTATATTTTTAAAAGTTTAAAATGTTTTAATTTCATGACATTGTTAATGTTTTCAATTTATTGCACATTTCAGTGTCTCAAGTTAAGTCAAGTCTGTTTCAAAGTCATGATTTCAAACTAAAATTATTTTTAGCCTTATTCATATCAATATACCCTTATCAACATAGGTATAATTATGTCAGTACAACATTATTTTTATATCATACATTATTTTTAATTTGTAAAAATAAAGATTGACATTTGATCATTTTTGCCATAAGAGCCATAACTTATTTACGTTTCTGGCCGTACTTAATGTACATCTTTATTTTATTTATCATTCAAGCAAAATTTTGATTTTGCCGGTTACCTCTTTGAAATATTACTACAGTGCATATCATGGTGATTATAAAATTATTATATAGATAACATTCTACCAAACCAAATAGGAGGATTTGAAAGCTGAAATATAACATAAAATACACCACACCTTTAAGTTACATGTTAATGTTAGTAATTAACCCAGTAGAAACACTGTTCTTATGATACCTGACACGGAAGGCTGAGTGCCCGTTACACTTGTTGTTTCAAACTTAGTGCCTGGAATTGAAAATGTTTTTAATTTCCAAAAGCATGTTTTTTTTACACAGTATAAGTTAATGCTAATTTCATCTTCTGTTGTAAGTAACATTGACGTCTCAGATATTGGGGGCACTACTTAAGTCAATTTATTCTCCACTTCAAGACTTCTATATTGACTTCTTTTTATAATCATGTAGTGTTGTATTATTTGTATTAGGAAACAATGTTAATAAACAATGAACTAGTAATTTTTTACTATCAGCTTGCTAATACTACTATTTCTAATACATGTTGACAAGACCACTGCTAAATATGACAATGGCTAAACCCATGTGAAAAGAAAGTAATAAGTTTCTAGCTTGTTAAAATATTGGTTTGAGGTCCACTGTGACACCAATTTCTCTTATAGCCCATGGCACAATGGCATTAATTCTAATAGTATAATCCTTTCTCATAAAATGTAGTTACAACATAAAATTACTAGAAATCTGTTTCTTAAGTTGAATACCCTCAACTAAGATATTCTAACCAATCCTATCATTGCTGTAATCTCACCAGATGGTGTTATTATCCCATAGCGATCCCTTCTTGCACACAATAAAGAACATCCAGGAGTTTTAGGTTCATTTACAGAATTTATTATATTATAATTGTAACTCGGGCCATTTGCAGGGGTCATCATTTGAAAAGTTTGTGTTAAGGGTATTTCCAAAATTTTAGAATTCAGATACATGGATATTCATCTGAAAGGCAATATTTTATCAATGTATTTATAACTGTTAAGTTACTCATAAAACCTTATAAATATTATCACACCATTAACATTATAACATAACCTATAATTCCATTCCACTGCTGGGCTATTCAGAACACAACCAAACCAAGGATATTATAGAAAAATGGAGACAATTCTTTAATCAACATAATACATAGTTATATACCTAAAACTTGATATGACCCACCAAATAAACTGGATGTAGTAGATGCTGTGCTAGTGGAGCTAAATGACCATTGTGCTGCAGTTGTTGTTGCTCCAAATCCAAAGCCAGTGAGGCCACCCAAACTTGTAGTAGTTGCTGGTACTCCAAATGATAGACCTGGAATGAATGTAGTAGCATGTTGAATTATGTTTTTACCTGTTCCTTACTTTGTTTCCTTTTTTTCCTTCATGTACATGTATAATACTATTTGTATTTTTTTTTTGTAAATATATATATGGCAGCACCAAAATTACTACTCCCAATGACCACCACGCAAAGCTTAACATTTGATGGCCTAATCTTTAAGACATGAATATAAAATTCATACACAAATTAAATAAAAGAGTAATGTGTCAAAATATTTCTTGGGATAACAACTGAACAACAAAAAAATAGGCATACATAGAAAAAGGCCACAATAAATAAGGGTTGTGGCAGAATATGGCATGGGATGGCCGCAGTATGTATATTTCAGGAAGCCCCTTAAGTAGTAAATTGCTCACTAAAATGAATAAAAAAAAAGAACCCATATAAATGCCTATCTCAGCCAGGAACAAAACCTAAACCCCTAACTGCGCAGGAAGGTTCACTTACAACTAAACTACAGAGGTACTTAATACTATCAGTACCTGTTGAAGCAGTAGTAGTTGTTGCAGTGCCAAATGTTAGTCCACCAGTACCAAGGCCCGTGGTTCCGAAGGTTGGTGCAGTGGTGGCCCCAAATGAAAGAGACGTAGCTGCTCCTGTTAAAAAATATTTAGAGATTCTTAGAAGAGTTGTAATAACAATATTTCATTAACATGCCACTCGCTCTTGCCATTGCTTAAATGTACTTCAAAACTTAAAGTATTGAAGTGGGAATTAATGCAATGTTTCGTGGCTAGCCAGAGAGAATGTCCATAATAGTAATTCAGTACCTTCACAATGTTCTATCTAATAATTCAATCACAGTATTTTGTAATAACCTCAAAATTATATAGTACAATTATATTATATACACAAAATTATATTTTACCGAATGATGGAGTAGTTGCAGCTCCAAATGCTGGCGTAGCAGAGGTGGCACCAAATGCAGGGGTCGCGGTGGCCCCAAACGCAGGGGTTGTGCTTGCTCCAAAGGCTGGGACAGTTGATGTCGCTCCAAAAGCAGGTGTAGCAGTGGAACCAAATGTCGGCGCAGTAGAAGTAGCACCGAAAGCAGGTGGATTAGTAGCCCCGAATGTACTTGCACCAAACGTCGGGGCAGTTGATGTTGCTCCAAAAGTAGATGTTGAACCGAAAGCCGGAGTCCCAGTGCCGAAAGCAGGTGCTGACGTAGCCGGAGTCCCGAACAAACCAGTTGAAGGCTGAGAAGTCGCTCCCAAACCAAATCCCGGAGTAGCTGGCCTTGAATTCAAAATGCAAAATTTACGATGCAAGTCCCACGATTGAGGTTATGACTGTTTCAGTAATGTCAATAAAAAGTTTTGACTTAAGTATTTTATTGGACACTGACTGCATCGCAATAAAACCTCATTGCTATGTCATTTTGTATTAATATCATGTTTTAATTCGTTTAATTACTTACTTATTAGCGCCAAAACTAAATCCACCGGATAAACCTGTTGCGGGTGCACTGGCCGGTGTTCCGAAAGAAAACGACATTTTAATAAATTTACCACCTATTTATTTCACTTATTAATAATAAATTTATTGGATTAATAGTTTCCTGCTTTCATTTTTTACAAAAAGTAACGAAATTAACGACAAGTAAGCGGCTGAGTGACATTACATTACGTGACTGACGTCATGTCATGATTAGGATCACAGGCTAAATACCATAGAATACTACTTGTTAAATATTCTTTAATCTTAGCACAAATTAAGTGGAATACAAACGGAATGTTTTTTAGTTTAAAAGAAATACTGTTCTCAGGGAACGTCACAAAAAAAAACAAATTTTGTTTCATGGGAAAACCCATATAGACATAGATACCAAACATCTGTAATACCATACCATCTGTAATACATGCTTAAATTTCTCTCTAGATAACCACGTCATTCTGGCACGTTTAATGTAATTAAATGTATATAAAATAGTATTGCTTTCGACTTCGTTCGTTACGGAGTGGAATTTGATGTCGAATGAAGAATGAATGAATGATGAATTTAAAAGAAGCAGTGACAGTAGACGAGCGAGTGAAACGTAAGCGAAAGTGTAGGAAAAGTAGTGGGAGAGTTATGAGTTGCAATGTTTTTTTCTATTAAAATGTTACGTTATATAGACGGGTGGGGCGAGGTTCGAACAACGCGTTACAACGTTTTCCTAAGACGAGACAAAGCCCACATCTACACCTATACAAAAAATATAATCATTGTCACGAAAAATGAGAAATGTACTACTAAAATTCCATCTCTGTTACTAAAATTTAAAAGCTTTATTCTTGGTGTGATTGGAGCAATAAATAAATATCTTTGGACAACTCACACACGGCCATCTGAACCCACACTAAGCGTTAGCTTGTACTATGGTGATCAGACAACTGATAAACATACATATATACTTTTTAATACATGCTTAAATAGATATTTCGATTACACATCCAGACACACAGAACAAACATTCCTGCTCATCACAGAAAAGTTTGACCTGGGTGGGAATCGAACCCACGGCCTCCGATGTAGTAGTCAGGTTCACTAACCACAAGACCAACCGGCCTGTCAAGCAATGTCCTGACCTACGGCTAAAATATATCATTTAGTAATTTTTCCAATTATAAAGTTTTCTGTGATCTTAGTCTATGTTTGTCTCTGAGTACATGAAACAAACAAGAATCGAGAATACATAGTTGTTAATTGCAAGGATTAGCCAGGACGATTTTCTCTATGAATAAACTGAAGCGTCAACTATAAACCATATTTACAGATTATTTAATGAGTAATTATAGGTTAAAAAAATCTGTAAACTCTTTTCATGCGTCAGGAGAGTCCGAAGTCCTCGTAAAAAGCAGAATGACGTATAATAAGCATAACCCATTATGAAAGACGCTTGGATTAGCAAGAAATTTTAATATTTTGAATCTTTAAAGTCGCACTCCGTGCGCGCGCTTTAGGTAGTGACAGCAGACTGACTGGATTGTCTATGAAAGTCGCGTCGCATCCTGTCTCATAGGTGCGCGCGGGCCCTTAAAAATGTGATAGGTTGACATGATTTTATGACTAATATAACGCAAATTATTTTTTGACAAACCTTTTGTCAAACTGTTCTTCGTTTATTTCGGTAAATATTTTAATTAAATTAGAAGAAATTTAATAATAATAAAATTCATAAAAGTCATCAATGCATTACAGTTGTCGCTAATTTTAAATAAATGTTTTGTTAATTTTTTGAATTCTCATTATGTTTCAGATATGAATCATATGACAGACGGTGGTCATCTTTTCAAATGCTGCCGAGCTCTTTTCAGAGCGACTCCACTGAAGAGCGGTGCATGCTGCGAGATTCAAACCGAACCTCCTGCTTCAACACATGCACCTCGGGCTCCGCCCGTTACTACACCTTTGAAACTGTTCCATAGGCTACCTACTGGAAATATACGGATTCGATCGGGATTTTCTAAACGTGCGGAAATAACAAGTACTCCACTTTTTTAGATCATTAAAAAGCGTGCCTAATATTTGGGCGATTCGAAATTAATAAAATATATTCGGAATCAAATTTACATTTGAATAGTTGAAATTGTTATTGGTAGCACTAGTATTATTTCGAATGTCATTTTCGCCATCGTTACATTAATATGATTAAAATATCATTTTCCTGACCGGGTTTCTTTTCTGAGAAATTCATATTTTTCCGCCACAGTAAACTGCTGTTAACAGTGTTGCAAGCATCAGCAGGTATAGTAACCGAAGTGTGAGCTCACCGTTCATTAGTCTAACCTGAATCACAGTCATGGGGATGAAACACCTACACAAATCGTAAAAATTAAATATTCAAATATACCAATGCCCCCTGTGGGCGCTGGAGGAAAAACTTCTTCCCTTATTATAACATAACTCTAACTAGATTGCAGCACTACGGTAGAAAAATAAAAAAATAAAAATTATGATTTAAAATGAAGCACTAAAGGTAAAATACAAAATGCAGTCTTTTTAAACTTTAGTAGCAACTAAAAGATCGGAAATATTAAGGCATTTATAACATATCTGTGATTTAGTAGTCTGTGACGTAAATGACATTGACAAATTTAAATTGAAAGTTCTAAACGTTGTCCGTGCTCCTTCGACTCGTAATGTTTTTATGATTTTATGTTTTATTTTAAAAGATTTGGACTGCTCGCTGGACTATATGTTTTCTTGCTTGACGATTCGACACAGCTTACGTTTTGGACTCCGCTTCTCTCATTTACGACACCTGGCTTGTTATTTACGGACTCCGATTATTTATCTCAGCATGCCCAAGAGGATTAAAAAGAGGAATAAATATTTAAAATTTGATACATAGGCATATGGGTTATTTAGTATGATAGGAGGCTCTATCTATTGAAGATGCCCATAATTAAAAATAAGCTCCATCTATTATTAGCGCACAAAAATCTGACAAAACAGTATTGTGACTCGGACCGCTTACTATAATCATGGATAAAACGTATCGTATTAAAATCCATTTTTTAAATGAGTACCTACGAAAATTGGAATTGCGTAAGGTTACTGCTGGAACAAAACGGTGTGGATTATTTTGGTTCATGACTTGTTGATTGATGTCGTTGTATGACATAATGAAATAGTTTTAGATTTTGGTTTGTAGATAATTTTCTAGATAGCGCTGTTTAAATACTATTCCTCTTCTATATAGATTGATATAGATCTCTTCGATAGTCAAATCTAATTATAAAGTGGATTAGTATCTTCTGTTATCAATCAATTTTAACTTTTTATGTAAAAATATCAGAAAAACGATAAGACGAGCTATTTTTAGTGGTCACCGTTGGTTAGATTTATCAGATAGTAATGTTAGTGGTAAACAAATACGGGGAACTTCATTATTAAATCTCAAACAATACGATCGACATTAGGTACTATGGACGAGTCTAATGTCCAGAAAACGTTGTTGTTACATGAAAATCGATTCATGTTGTACACTCATCGAATTCCATCGGTTTACCCGCATGCGGTCTTGAAAATGTACCCATGCGGTCTCATTCATTTTGTTCTCTATTATTCCTTCAACTCATTAATGTCCCGTTACTGCACACGGACCTCTCATCGTGTTTGAGGAGGCCTAGAATATACATATGTACTCCACCACGTTGCCTCAATGCTTTTATTAAGATTTTGTAACAAAAAAATAAGTTATTGTTTGGTTCTTAAATTATGATAATTTATTAATTACTTGAAAAAATACACATTATATTAACGAAAATGAAATGTCAGCAAACGGGTTAATCTAATATTTCAATCTACCCACGTAAGTTGAAACCACAATTTGTCAAATTCACAAACAAATTAAAAGATCCAAATTCAAATTCGATTTTCAAACGGTGTTTACTTCGCACTCTCAACCAACAATTTTATAGCAGCCTACATGGAAATCAAACTTAGCAGAAGCAATCTCTGCCACAACACCCTGGGGAGTTGTTTGCATCCAATCTTCGGTGTTCTTATAGCTTTCAGAGTGTCGCTTACGTCATTCGTCGCTAAATCGTGTTATTGAGTGAGTTTAGAGTTCAAGCCACAGAGGAAAAAGGAATTTTTAGTTAAATGTTTTAGTTTTTAGTTTTGGATCCAACTGATCTTATTAATATTATAAATGTGAAAATTTGTGAAGTTGTTTCGATGTTTGTCTTTCCTTCACACCCTTCCAGTAGAGCGGATAAGGAAGAAACTTGGCATACAGATAGACCAGATCCAGGAATTGAACATAGGATAGTTTTTATTGTAGAAGTTTCCTTGGAATGATGTGCACGTTTAAATGTTAAATGAATTATAATAAAACTTGGCACAGAGATAGATTATAGTTTAGAACAACACATAGCCTTTTTATCAATACAAGACGCGGGCGAAGACGCGGACAGGAACTAGTCTTTATAAAATGTAATCAAATAATCGAATAGAGATTGAATTAATTACAGTGAAATATACAAATTGAGTACAGATTAACATTTTCATGTACATGACTTACGCGTACAGACCAACAGACATGAAATAGAACCATTTCATGAAATTGTTAACCATATTATGTAGTGATCAGTCTATGATATGGCCACGACAGGCTCATTACATTCCATCAGGGGGCAACTAACCCCCTGCCGCCTATCGGTACGGCCATAGACATGTATTTTAAACACTAGGGTCCGCCCGCGGCTTTACCCGGGTGGTATGTTGATAAAAAGTAGTCTATGTTACTCCAGAGTATAATCTATCCCGTTACCAAATTTCATTCCGTTCTATTCGGTAGTTTTTGCGTGAAGGAGTAACAAACATCTATACATCCTCACAAACTTTTGTATTTATAATATTAATAGTATATCATTATTTTATCATTATTTTATTTATGAACTAAACTCACGCTAAACTCAGGAATACAATATATATACATATGTACTACACAGAGTGAAAGGGAGATTAGTGGAGGAGGAT